>JACGTP010000004.1:5470068-5525333 GCA_023678845.1 Mischocyttarus mexicanus
GGGGGGGGGGGGGGGGGAGGAGTATCTTTAAAGCTTGCTCTTGTTTTTTTTTCTTTTCTCTACCTTTCTTATCAAATAAAGAGAATCCTCTGGTCGGTGCAATTGAAGGACTTTTTATTTTATATTTCACTAGACATGGAAGAAGAGATGATATTCTATTTTCTATCCTTATAACTTTCCTTCTACTTGACGTTACGTTTAAACGTCATACACTTGTGAGAGACACGCGCGGATCGCGTCTCCCCTCCACTTGCTCCCTCTCTCAAAGCCGGCTTTTCCGAATTCCGCGTGCGTTCGCGCGTATATATTTACATGTATACGTTCATTGATAATTTCCTCGTGCAAGTATACACATACACGTATATGTATTTTATTATATTTTTCCTATACGTATATACATACATATACGTTCACAAAGTGTATATATATATGTAACTGTGTTGCGTATATGTGTGCGTGTGTATGTGAAATATATCTGTATGTATGTATATCACTTTCCTTCCTCGACGCGAAAACCGAGCTCGATCGACCGCGCGAGAGATCAAAAGAGACGGCAGCCGAGGACGCCGGGGACGGCTTCGAAAGAAGTAACGCGCTGCATCAGAGATGTATATGTATTTTCTTAACGTTCTCTCTCAAACACACACTATTACTTCGCAAGGTACACCGCGACGTGATAGCTCGACCAGCAGCACCGTCCAAACCCTTCCGCGCGAGCGCCGAAGAGTGACTGACGTTCCCTTGCTCTAAACGCCGAACGACCGGGCCCGAACACAACCGACTAACTCCGAAGGTTACCTTCGTGTCTCGCCGGCAAAACGACTCCCGTCGACACGACGTCCTAGAGGCAGCACTGCTCGGTAGCGTCGCGACGCCTGGACATTACTTTTTCTTTTTTTTCATTTTATCTATACACGCACCACAGACCATACATATACGCGCATTCTTCTATAATGAGGATGGGAATTTTTCTATTTCTTTTTAATTTCTTTTTAATTTCTTTTTAATTGCCTTTTTATCTTTTGCTATTAGTTTATTATATTTATACTTTTCTTTATATATACAACAATTTTTTAAAACAATTTTGACAATTTGTTGTTTATATCAGCACAGGGAAAGAAAAAAATGATCAAATTTATCAGAAATTGTATATTACGACCAACGATCGATTTACCAACAAACTAATCTGATAGTTCATTTATTTATAATACTCGACAGGGATAATCGATCGTGAGATTAGCTACGAACTCAAATAAAAAAAATAACAAACCATTTTACAAGCGAGTAACGTTTCGTGTTTCATTGAAATCATTAGGTAGTAGGAAAATCATATTTCTAGGCTCTTATCTAGATCAAGATAATAACTTGTATCGTTCTAAAGTCGAATAAGATCTTATTGCAAGATTAAAGTTCGGTACGATGAAGCGAGCTTGTGATCGACAAAGATATTCGTAAACTTACGGATTTATCAAGTTTTTCAGAATATACCATAACCGATTTAACCCCATTCAAATAATATCTTACTGGCATGTGCATGTGTGTACACTTGACTCGATAGAACTATTCAACGACCACGCAGGCATCATAACGGTGTCCTTGTGTAAGCTTCAAGAAAATCATGTAACAGACATCGTTATGATTCAAAAGTACGATAAACGGTATGCAATATCTACGGATAAATTATCACTATTAAAAATGAAGTAACTTGTGATTTGGTAGATAAATTATGAAGTATAACAAAAATGAATTTAAAAAGAAAACAGATTATTTCTTCCACGTAATAATGTTGAGTTCTTTTTTTTAATCTTATAATAAGTGGAGTTAATGAAAATTGAAGTTTTAACAGAGATAATTTGAAAGACATTTAAAGCAGTAATGGTGGTTATTGAATATCATTTCTGCAGTATCAATGAAAACAGTTACTCGTTCATTTGATACACTCGAAAGAATAAAGGAATAATAAAATGAGAATATCGATTAGTTTGCGCAAACGTTTTAACAATGGTACGTGTAAATACAAAGTTGTTCCGATCGGTAGGACCATTGGCGGTGGGTTAGAGTAGCTTACACGTTGAAAATAATTTAGTACGACGTCTGATAGGAAAGCTGTTTCATAATGGCTATTTGTCGAGTATCAAGGATTAACTATGAACGAGAGTCGATAAAGCTTGATTCGCTAAGTGGATTGTTCGACGCATATCCGATTATTCAAACAAGAGGAAACGGATGTCACTCCAAGAATTATTTGCAAATGAATAATCGTAAGTGAGTCAAACGTTGCTTCTTTCTTATCATTGATAGATATACAAGAAACTTTGGCAGTGGTGTGAGAGTGAAGCAGAAGTTATACATTTTAACATAGAGTTATTTCAAAAAATAATTGAAAACTACAAAATGGATGTTGCTTATTGTGCTGTTTATAAACTTCCTGGTATTTCATGGTCTCATGTTAAAAAAACAACGATACGATTGATATCGTGCTAAACAATTAAAACGTTAAGCTAAAATATTTGTCATCTTTTATTGTTCAAATGTTTTTACGAGTAACTGTATGTGTGTTGCGTACGTGATTCATGGATTTTGCGCGTCTTTAAAAGCACGTTTAGTGTGTACGTTAGCGTTTGTACGGGAGCGCTGAAGAATGTTAGATTAGATACGTAAGGCTGTGTTTATAGCGTATAGAATTAAAGGAACGAGCGTGTGTTCTTATCGGACCTGCACCTCGTTTCCGTTCGAGGAATCACCGCCTCGAGTTATCGTAGCATCGAGCGAACTGGCCACAGTTCTTTTGATATTTGCTGACCACGGACCATTGTGCGGAAATGCTGCGGAAATAGTGCGGACGATGACGGATTTCGCAACGACTCTTTTTCAAATATGCCACCGCCACTCGTAGAAACGCTAACATTGTTCTCATATTTTTACGAATTTTTATTTCTACTCGAAAATCCTTGAAATATTGTGCATCAACGTGTGTTTGGTGTCCGTTTAAGTTTTATTCATCTTTTTACGATAAAACGCATTCCATTTTTTTAAATAATTTTCATCTACTTAATGAAACATAATTATTTAACAAAGAGGTTTATTTAGTGAAGCATTTTTTCATGGATTTTGAACGGAGATATGTGTGGACGTGTTTTATTTTATTTTAAATTTTTCGGTACGCTCCCGCAAGAAAATTTCACTTCAAAAACAGATAGAAAAGTACGAAACGTGGGATATACGCGAGACAGAAAAATCGATAAGCTCGTGTGCGTCGTCTTATTCTGCGAGATGAGACTGGCAATAAAATTTCTTATTCGAAACAGTAAAAAAGGAAAAAGGGACCTCGAGTATCTATCACGTCTCGATCTATTCGATATGGAGATACGTAAAAAAGTATAGACAACAACTTTCTGTTCCAATTCGGGTCAGAAGTTAGAAACTTTGGGTAAACTTCAAATTTGCTATACCCTATTCGAAATTACAGTATGTCTTATTTATAAATTTCCATCCTCTTCGGATTTGGAAACTTTTCTTTTGTGTTTTCTTTTTGATAGAAAGAGATATAGAGACACAGATATTTACATATTCACATACATACAAATACAAATGTAATATATAAATTTTATTCTAAATTCGAAGAATGTTTTGGAGGAAAAGGACTCGAGAATGGAAACTTCCTTCCGAAATAGCAAAAGGAGTCGTCCTCCTTGCTCGTCGATTTCGAGAATGAAATATGCGTTTGAGACGAATCGACCATTTTCTATCATTTTCCATCCAAAGTAAACTTCTATCCCAGAAAACTGTCTCTCCTACTCTTTAAGCATTTCTCCCCTTTCTTTCCCACATCGCTATTTTTCTTTCTTTCACTCTCTCTCTCTCTCATTCTCATTCTCTCGCATTATCGACGCGGGTTGAGTTAGAAGCAGAGTTATCGTCATCGACGAATCACGTTTCTCTACGAACATTATCGCCAAGGCGTGCTACGAAAAGCTATCGTAGAGCAGTGCCAAAATCGTTACCCTCGGCGTTTCCTTCAGAATACATAGCAAAAGCCGAAGGAAGCCTGACCTCGCGTAACCTCTCAACTTCGACTTCGTTTTCCGGATACGTTCGATGCTCACTGGGTTAAGACGCCGGGGACCATAAATATGGCGACTCCTTCTTGGATCCTAGCCCAAGACTCGAGAAGGTTTTCATCTTATACCAGGGACTTGTCCTAAGGATTTTTTTTTCATAAAATCCAAAATATCAGTAATATTTTTGACCATCATAAATTTGCTACGTTATTAAATCCAAAAAGTGGATTTATTTGTTTTTTGTTAAATAGATTTGTTTTATAGAATCTTTGCTAAAATAATATTTTTTATTTTTCAAATACCGAACGCGTTTTCTTTTACCACACTCTACATATAATATGACAAAGATAATTTTCTATACGATAATAAATTTTTGGATCATAACCCGCATGAGAAAAGACGAATTAGTATTAAGTATTTTTGGTGTAAGTAGTTTGGTCCACCGAAGCTGGACCGTTAGAAGCTGCGTAAGGCAGCTCACAGGCTCAGAAGAGCACATCAAGCGGAGAAAGAGGAAGAGAGAGAGAGAGAGAGTACAATGACCCGATCGTTAACCCTCTTTCGGAGAGCTAAGGTCTCCTCGGTGTAATATCCGAGGACTCAGTGGAACTTGGACGTCTTCGTTCGTTTAGCCCTCCCCGATTACGTATGCAAAATAAATGCGCGTCATTTTCCGTGTCTCGCTTGACTCGTCGTTTTGATGGTCCAATCAAGAGATTCGTATCCGACGGGCCTCCCAACCAACCTCGATTTCTACCTGGCTCGCGGCTTTAATACATCTTGAAAGGGAACACCTGGAGGCACTCGCACACGCACACACTCACACAAGTATGCACTCAAATATATACTCTCTCTTTCCCTCTCTCTTATAGACTACCCTTAAAGTATTTAAAGCGGGCCACCAATAATTAAAAGTAATTTCAAGTTTACCCAGGATAAACTACTTCTATTCGGAGTTATGCCGGGTATACATATGTTACGTTTCTACAAAGATAACTCTAAAATGTATACTTGTTTCATCGAGTTTAGAAATATTAATGGACTACCATTAAGCTTACTGAATATTATCCCGGCTCATTTAGAATTGGCGATACTTGAAAACTTTATTACTTACTGTTACAAATAATTTGTCTTATCCACAAATGTTCATTCCGATTTATATTTTTGATATATTAGACATTTTTTTCCTTTGACCAACGAGCTATTGCTACCTTTTTGAAAAGCGCGAATACGCAAATTATTAAAAAACTGATTATTATATATTTGAAATATTAATTGATCAATTTTAAATATAACAGTAACACTAATTAATATTATATACATTTACTATATATAGTATAATATAGAAGCAAGCTGAAACTAGTCGCTATATTTTCTTACTAAATCATACTAACATAAATTAATAATTTTTCAGTTAAAAAAAAAAAATTTTTCTCATCCATCTTTTCCAAGAAGCACCGTTATTCCTATTACGACTATTCAATTATTCTTTCTAAAGATCGATATCACTATACATGAAGTTTCCCTCGCAAGGTTTGCGGTTAAAAGACGATCAGTGTCTGGAGCAAAGCGAGAAACGGTGGTTGACGTAATTCATATTGCGCAATACTCAGCCAGCCAACCAGCAAGCAAGCAACCTGGTATGTTACCGCTGCTCTTGCTGCAGGCAGCTACATCAGACACCTTCGTTCCGTTCACGTAAATAGTTGCGATCACTATTCGTGTCAAACTATTATTCTTCGTACGACCCTCGGTTACGTCGATCGGACTCCGCATTTGTGTCCTTCGAGCTTGGAATTTATAGGACGAGGACGGATAAGCTTCTCTATCGTTGTGTGAATGCGTTCATTGGCGAGACGCTTTTCCTTCTGTTGGATCGGCTTGAATAAAGACGAGGGGTGTAAGGGAGAGGAAATGAAACTGAAAAGATGAGGAAGGAGAAGAGGGGGATAATTAACGTCGATACGACAACGCTCACCATCAAAGATGTTTTCTTCCTTCCTTCCTTCTTTCCTTCCTTCCTTCCTTCCTTCCTTCCTTCATTCATTTCATCTTTTTGCTATACTCTGTCTCTGTTTCTCACTATTCCTTCCAACGTCAACGTCGAGGTGGCAAACGACGATTATTATTAACGGCTCGACGGTGAAAATCCTTAATCCCGTAATCCTATCGCACAAGACAGATGGCCGTGTGTAAGCCAGCCTGAAAATTCGCGCTGCCAGTTTAACGAGTTAGGAAAGTAAAGCAAGCGGAGCTAGGATAGGTAGAGGAGTAGAATGTTTTGAAAACGGCTGGTAATCCAACTCTGATCCTCTCTAATGAGAGAATCGCGCTAGCTAGCTAGCTGGAGGCTTCGGGAGAAAAAAATTCAAAGGCGTTCATTTCTTTCTTTAGTCTTGATCTCTCGACTCCTAAGCTTTCGATTTTTTCTTACTCCTCCGATAAGACTAGCTCTGTTATAACAGCGGTTGAAGGATTGTACGAATGGTTTGCTTTGTTAAGAATTTCTTTTTTTTCTAGAAAGTAGTAAAAAACATCAGTTATGCGATACTAAAAATTCATTCATTAACAAAAACAAATACGAATAAAGTTTTGTTCCCAATGCAATATTATCGTTCACACTCTCTTGCTAGCGAATGTTCTAAGAGGAAAGCAATCCACATAAAATGTGGGAGAAAGATGGGGGACGGAGGGGGGAGAGGTTGTATGAAAAAGAAGTATAAGGGAACCAGCATTACTGGAACGACCCTTATGTTGCTGAATTGGGCGCCATAACTTTGACAAGGCCGACGATTCGAGGGTCCCTCTCTTCCCCCTGTTTCTCGAGGGCTCAAGCAAGCAACGATCGACTTCCAACGTCATTTCCTGACGTTAGTAAGTACGTAGTACGTGTAAATATTCGGACACGTGTGAGGGGGACATTGGGAATGGTATTGAGGAAAGATGCGATCTAGAAAAACCATCTAAATCGAAGAGTATTGTAGATAGTGTGGATAATTTTTTCCTATTGTCTAGATAGATAGAGTATTCTCGTAAATCTCCTTTCTCTCATGACCCAAGATAATAATACAATGGTCATAAAGATGATAAACCTTTTTGTTAACGAATGGACATACTATTTTTTTGATACGATCCGTCCCCAAGATTGTTCTTGATATAATAAAACCGTGAAATATCCCGAAAAAAAGAAATCATTGAAGATATTAGAATATTTTTTCTAGCTTTTTATGTAAATGTTGAAAATAAACAATAATTGCAAATGAAAATCAATGAATAAAAAATTGGTAGATATTAAAAAATTTTTAAATACATTTGATGATAGTTAAAAGGGTCATATTTATTTAAAAAAAATATATAAACTACAATAATTCAACCAAAATCCTCACAAAGTTATCCTAATCGCTAACAATTGAAACCATTTCATAGGGACGTTTTGTTCGTTAAAATGGGAGATAAAGGATTTAAGTGGAAAATGGAAGGGCGTTAACGGACGCGTAGTGAATTTGAAGTTCCATACGTCGTGGTAGAAACGCGCTGGATATTCTGTTCGTATCTTGAAGCCGCGTGCGCAAAATCTAATGGTTAACCGCGATTTCGTGTCACTCCTCGAGGGCGCACTTCCTGGCACGGTGACTTTCCTCGGATGGTCCATTAAAGCACCGAGGAAGCGGCTTGGTCCTCGTGAACCGCAAAACCATGCTATCTGCAGGAATGCTTTCCACTTCTCTTAGGTTATATCGGGTGTCCCAAACTAAAGGGCCGACTTATCTCGACCGGTCATTACTAAAAATATTTGAGCGAGACTTTAACGATAGAACCAGAGATGGGGAGGAGAAGGAGAAGAAAGAAAGAAAGAAAACATTTCTGGTAGGAAGAAAAAGACGATTGAGATCAATTGAACAGGCTTCCTCGCGGGTAACGTTTCCTTGAGATAAGCTTGACTACTGCTACTACTACTACAGACCACAATTACTACTACAACACACCAAGAACCCTACCCTGTTGTAAAACGAAAAAGAATATCGTGAAACAAGCAAGGTCTCTACCAAGCTCCTGTTTGCGAGCTTCCTTCGGCTTCTGTTTTCCTTTCTTTCGTTACAATGAAATTGGCAAATAATTGTGAAAAACAAAAGGGAAAAGAAAAAAGAGCGGAAAGGGGTTGAGAGTAAAAGAAAGTTAAAAAGAGAGAGAGAGAGAGAGAGATTAAATTCTTTTGGCCTCGACGACGCCCAAAGGCTTCCTCGAGTCCTTTGAAAAAGGACCAAGAAAAGAAAACAACCTAAGTATTTTTCTCTTCTTATCTTGTCTTACCCATCAAACTATCTATATACATTTCTTTTTAATACTGATAAACAAACAAACGAATTCTAATATTCTTCGTAAAAGAGGGTAAGACGGGGTTGGAACGATAACGTCGCGGAAATAGATGAAACTAATTTGCATCCTAAACAAAGACGCATATATACGTTCTCGAATAACGAAGCGAGGAATTCTAATGTAAATTCAAATGTTAACGTAATCTCATCGTTATTATTGTGGTAGGAGGGAAACGAGAAACTTCATCCCGCACGACTCAACATACTTCGTCTCCCGTGGAGCAGAAAAACCTTTTTAGTAGGATAAAAAAAGTGACCCTTCCTAGAACCCTACACCTGATGGACGTACTACGTTTAAAGTCGAATTACAATCTTCTATAGGATATATATGTGTGTGTGTGTGTGTGTATATGTGTTTAGATAGGGGATCACCTGTTTTGGAACCTGTTCTCTCGTATCGCTCGAAACAGTTTGCCCATTGAAAGTCAAAGTCCCTTAAAATCGAGTCCCTTCTGCCACCATTCCATTCCATTCCTAAGTCTTCCCCATTCCATATTTGGATTTCTCTAGCAGAGTAGGTTGGGATCTTGAATCGTACAGTAAACCCAAGGGATAACTCGCAACAGGATCACGTAAGAGATAACAGTTGGCTGTTGATCGTCGATGTTCGCTTTCATGTCGAATTTCAAGACAAAAATCATTCGAACGTTTTTCAACGTTTAGTCGACATTTTTAATGCTGAATAATAGGAAATTAATTTGTTTGTTCTTAAAATCATTTAAAATTACAGGATAGGAAAATGTCGTCATTATTAGGTGATTAGGTAGAATCAAGAAGAAACGTTTATCGGACCTATACTATAATTTACTTATAGAAACGAGTAAAAATTTATTATTTACAGCCAAGGAAAATGTTTTTTCGTATTCTAATGCAAAAGTTAATAGAAAAAATGAAATTATTAGATAGACGATATATTTTTTGAAAAACTTCGCTAGCTTTTTTATTTAAGAGAATTCTAATTTATTGTGCTAATATTTCAAAGATATTTTTTTAGTCTAACTTTATCCCCTTTATTTGAGTCGTAGCACGCGTGTATAAAACTTCTTCCAAGAGTAAAAGCTTCGTCACAAGAAACGTGCCCAGTTCTTCGGCCAACTGCCCTCTCAAATATTTTTACGTCCTTTTTATCTTCAGCTTCGAAGGTTAAGTCTGAAGTAAAGCATATTAACCTTGAAAGGAGTCAAGAGTTCTGATCGATGTTAAGTCTTTTCTCAAGTAGGTCTCTTTATATGAAAGTATTGAGTTGCCAAAGAAGTTGTGTGTACTGATTTTCATGAAAATTTTCTAAGTTACACAGCTATATTCTAATAGCATATGTATTTATATTTAAATACTACACAATTTATTATCGATTAGATATGTGTATGCGTATTTATAATCTGGTTAATCAGGTCTATTTCTATTCTATATTTTTGATCGCTCATTATCATAATGAAATCGTCATAAATGTGTTGTAATAAACAACCATAAATGTCACAAATGCTATCACCGCAAAATATCATAAATGATAATGTTGTGTAGAATTTGTAGGAAAAATTTCGCGATAAGAAATTGGATTCCACATATTAGTCGTATTTTTCTGAACTCGCATTGATTTTATTTCGACTATCTGTAAAGTTTTCAAACAATCTCACGAGACGAGCTGAAAGCTGATACTTTATCTCAAATTTTTCTACTTATATCAGACCATAATATGTTAGTTTCTACAACAGCTAGACGATCTTCTTCTGTTATTTATGCTGGACGTGTTCGCGTGCTTACAGATCGTTCTAACGCTGGGATTAGTTGGTGTCTTACATTATAGCGAGCTCAATTATCTATGATGTATCACCTATAGAATTCTTCACGTTAAGTTTGATTAAAATGATGTTAGAATTTATTTGGTAATAAGCTATATTATTTTTTAATTAAAGGTCAGTAACCATTGCGATTTAAACTTTTGAACCGCAAACCTATTGCTGACATAAACATTTATGTAATATTAATTTATTATCGAAACGAATTAGAACGGTTTAAACTAATTTTCCACATATTTCTGTATAATCCAAGTAAAAAAGAAGATCCCATCAAAGATTGTAAAAAAAGAAGCCAAAAGATCAGTTACAACCTAAAAATAAAAATAGTAAATTTCTCTTTAGAACAACTTTTAAGATCAACTTTATTATCATTAGTTCCATTAGTATCGCGGGAAGTGGACATAATTTTGTTTTTTTTCTCTCAATGATAACGAGGAATGGTGTAGGAAAATTTGGCGGACGTTTCGCGAGTTAAAGTATCTCCAGGGACGAAGAAAGGATCTTTTATCTCGACTGGTCCTAAAGAAGAAGAGGACCAATGGGGGAGTGTCACAGACAGAAAGAGATGGAGAAGGTAGTAGGAAATATAGAGGGGTTCGGAAGAAAGTAGAAAAGAAGAGAGAAAGAGAAAGAGAGAAAACAGCGGCACGAAATTTCACTTAGGCTCTTGTCGGAAGGTTGACTTGGGGGGTTGACTCAGGAGTAAGGGGTATGAGTCACTCGTGGATATTTCAGGATCGTAGCTCTAGCTCTTCGTTCTTTCCTACAAGTATACAAATGTGTGTGTGTGTGTGTGTGTGTATGTTTGTTCGTTCGTTCGTTTATGTTAAGGTTTCTACGTTTGGTAGTATCTGTATGAATATACGTATTACTGTCGTCTTTCTCTCGTATATTTTGATGGTTTATTCTAACTCGCGTTGGAGAAACGAGGAGTGAGAAAAAGAAGAAATAAAATGAAAAAAGAAAGGAAGAGATAGAAGAAGAGAAGTCCACGGAAGGATACCTTCTAAGAGTGGGATGGAGGGGGTAAAAAACGAAGCTGCTGGCAAGAAAACGCGCTTTAATGGACGAAACAAGTTTTCAGCAACACGATGCGATATTGTTTCCGCCTTATTTTTCTTCCCCGATCTTCTCAACATTCTTCTCATCTTATATCTTCCACTCATTTCATTGAGTCTTTACATACACACCAATTCTTGCACTCAAATCTTTTCCTTACGCTATACAATTCGTTTATTGCTTTGCATTATCGTACGCGTATTACCATGAATTTTAATGAGTTTTACTTTTTTTTTTATTAACAAAATCTTCAGACCTTGAGCTATGATAGTTAATTTAATTAATGTTCTTTGACCTTTAGTATTATTTTTTTTATTATACTAAATATTTATTTTCAAAAAGAATGATTTATAAATTGTACGACGGTGGATAAGAGTCGATAAGTTTTTTTTTATTACAGAAAGCACAGTATACCATTTACATTCAAGGACGAGGAGGAAAGAAAGAAAAGAATTTCAATGAAAAAATTCTTCAAAATCTTTTAGTTATATTTAGATGCATACTAAATTATTACGAACTATTCCTTATTTGCGTATTTATATTACTATTTCTGAAATTTAATAAAAGATAAATATTTAAATGCAAATATGTAGAGCAATTAAATGATATTTGTAGTTATAATTAAAACGGTAGAGAAAGTCAAAGAATTGAGAATATAATCATTTTTTTATCATTTATTTGATGAATTAATTATTATGAAAGTTTAATAAAAATTGCTTCATAAATAAACAAGTTGCGATGATTTGATTAACGTGCTGTCTCAGGCGTACGTCTTGTATAGATTTCTTTCTTTCATTTATACATTTGTAATTCCTTAATAAATATACTTTTAACCAGAGCATTGGGTGAGACGTGGGATTTTTTATTTAATCCAAATAAAACACCTAGATCCCACAATAATCATAAATAATTTCTTTCAAGAGATTCTTTTAAGTAAATATTTTTAACATTTTTACTTTCGACTTACATTAGCTTACTTTCTTATTTATTATTACATACATTATAATGAAAGATATAGAACTAGCGACATGAAGTGGACAAAGAAAAAAAAACAAAAAGTAGAAAACAAAAAGGGAAAAAAGTTTTGAGGGAACGAGATAAAAAGAATTTTTCCTGGTGTGGCGGAAGAAGCAAGCCAGTAACAGTGTTCGAAAGAGTTAAACTTTATCGCGACCGCAGAAAGAGAGAGAAAGAGAGAGAAAGAGAGTAAAAAACAGTGAGAGAGAGAGAGAGAGAGAAGGAAAGAATGAGAGGAAAGTAAAACGAAACGGAAAGAATGCCCCGAGGATGAGAGTTCGTTTCCACTCTCGCAGTCGACTCACTTTGTTCCAATTATCGTGGCGCTTCCTCAAGCTAGTCGAGCTTGCCCGGTGATGTGATGTGACCTTTTCCGCTTCCGGTTAACCGCATGGTTACAAACGTTTATTCTTACCTTACCTAACGTAATTTTCTTTCTCATACTTTTTTTCCATCGATCTTTATATACAGAGTGTCCCAAACTTGAGATGGCCAAAATTGTAAGAGCTAAATCTAAATCTAAAATAAAGTCAAATATTGTTTGTTCAAGTTTTTCAGGAAACGCTTTGCTTGCTGAACTATGAACAAATTTTGTACATCTACAGAGAGAGAGAGAGAGAGAGAGAGAGGGTTGCTGGCTTTGGAAGATCACTGAAACAGAGATGAATAGATAGATGGCTAAAAAAAGAGTAAGATAATATATCTGTCTGTGTGTGTGTGTGTAAAAAAGAGAGAGAAGGTAGAGGTGAACGGCTGATGGTACGAAGTCGCCTTGAGCCAGATGGATCGGCGATCGTTTGTCGTTCTTAACGCCAGCGGGGCTCAACGCCGGCGTTGATATTCACCGACTGATGCCAGAAAAATTACCCGATTAGTTGGTAACCCCGCAACAGCTCCGCGTTTCTTCTTCCCATCCTCCCATCTTCTCTTACTACCACTCTCTTTCTATCTCTCTCCCTCTCCCTGCCTTCGTCTTTTTCCATCTCGTAGGTTCGTTCTCTCTCAAACATCGAGGCCCTCATCTTTCTTCGCGGATTGCACGACGCAACCGTTTCAAAGTCTCCTCTCACCTCAAGGCTCGAACCGCGAATCTTCCATCTCCGTCGTCCATTCTCCAACTCCCTTCTACACTCTTTCTGATTTACCCTTTTCTATACAGGGTGAATCACAAGTGTATGTTAGATCCTTCTGAAACTTTACACCCTAAGACACGAGTCAAAAATGTCATTCGATTATATGTTCGACTATAGTGTTTAAGTTGTGTGCGATTTAAGGCAAATATTTAAAGTGTCCGTTTTTTGGTTTAAACACACGGCGGTACACGTCGTAATATTGAGTTAAGCTATTTGACGAAAATACCAAGTATTCGTTGAACAGTCTCAAATCCCTTTCTCTATCTTCTCTTGAAGATCGGGCAAAATATTCACTCACGGTTTTATACACAATTGTTTTTAAATGGCCTCTATAGGAAAAAGCTTATTGGATTGAGATCAGGTAAGCGTAGTAGTACCCATACGATTGGTCGCAATTTCCATGTTGCAGTTACTCGAAGCTGTTTATGAATGGATGAAAACATTGTACGTTCTGGAATTCTACATTGTGGGAATAATCAAAATGCATTCAATTCATTTCCGTTGATACGAGCATACATGAAATGCTTGTTGGTCATTTCAGCATAAATATGCAAAATCATTTTATCGATTTCAGAACACTACTGAATGCTGGTAACACGAATCGCGAGAATACTGATTGCATAAAACTTTGTATGTTTCATGTCGATTATTTTCATTATTTCGAAACGTTCGATAAGGACAAGACGAATGGTACAAAGTATATTGAAGTTTGTGTTCAGTAAAATGGCGAAAACTTGAAATGTAAGGTATATCGGACATTTGTTCGCATGACGGGTTTGTCTTGTTTCAGAGGTGTAGATGTTCAATCAAAAGTATTGACGGGTATTTATGGAACACCTTGTACAACTCCAACAGTTCTCGTCGAACTTCGAGATGCTGGCTGGTTGGCTGGCTCGCTGGCTCCTTTAATTCACTCCCATCAATTAGGATTTTCCGCGGTGAGAGAAATTAGGCGAAACCAGCTAAAACCCCTTTACGCGGTTTACCAGTATAGCGATTTGTTTAGTGAACCCTTTTAAAGGGTGTTTCCTGCATTATAAATAATACTTGCAGTTCGTTTAGCCTTAGTTATTTTTGTTGAACAATTTTAGTATGCTCGTATTTTCATTAAGAAAATAATTTATACGACGCGACTTAAGATTTTTAGCGCACAAGTTTTTTTTTTATATTACATTTAATTAAAAATTAATGCAAGGGATAAAAAGTTTGTTTTTACTTAGGAAGATATCGTAAGTAAAAAAGACTATCGTGAATCTTGCTTTGTAAGATTAAACTTAGCTTCTATTAGTTTCATCTCTTGCGATTCGATCCGTCGTTCTTGTCGACCTCGATTTTAAACTCTGGCATGCTGCAGCTAGCTAGCTAGCTAGTCGTAGGAGTGAGAGAAAGAGAGAGAAACATGAGAGCACACCAAACCGATGCGAATGTGGAACAGCTTACGTTAGTTACGACGAACAATATAATGTCTATGCAAGAGGAACTGCTGCGTAACACAGCGCCAGTTACGAGATAGTTACACGCGTGCGATATTGTGTTCTATAAACTTTGTCTAGTAACAATCGAAAAGTATAATTAGAAAAAAAAATAACACTTGCTCATTCTTGATCATCAAACGCATTGAGTTGATCCAGATGATTTTTTGATAATAAAAGGCTACCAAAAAGTTACTAAAAAGTACTAGAAAGTACGAATTGAACATAAGAAAAAATTTCTCAAAAAAATTACATGAAACGATAAAACGATAAAAAGAAAAAAGATTCAAATTCGGCACGTGTCCTCTTCACAAAATGGCAGAAATGTTTATAAAACAGGTTATGCTAGGTGCAGTGTGCTAACTCAATATACCTATATATGAAAGAAGAAACAAACAAAATTAAAAAGTTGACTTTTCAGCGAGAAGCGATGAGACAAGACCATTGAATGTAAAAAAAAAAAGGTTGGAAGGGCGAGTGTGTGGCTCTTACTATGCTCGACGTGGATACGAGCAACGCTCGTTCTTGATAATGTAACAGACAGCAGCACGTTCGAGGGTGCCTGCCGCTCGAAAGGAAAACGAGCGAGTGAACCACGAACCATCCTATCCCCCTTTTCCCTACCCCCGGGAGAGAAGACTCGTAGTGAATGGGAAAGGGAAAGAGAAAGAGAGAGGGTAGAACGGTAAGAGTGGCTTAGGGGCTCTTAATAATTCGGCTGCACTGAAGTGCCACGTATGAAGCCGGTTGGTCCTCCTCTTTATATACATACCTACATATACGCATACATGCATACGTGAATGCATATACCTTTGCACACTTAGCGGTTGTACGAGTTTAACGTTGAAGAGATGGGCGAGAGAAAAAGAAAGAACAAGAGGAATAGGAGTATGAGGGGTTTGAGGGGGATAAAAGGCTGGCTGCTTTGAAAAAGGATGTAAATTCGCTTCATGGCTAGTGTGCACCCGCAACAAGACTTTTATCGCGTAGAAACATTTACCAAGAGGCGTGCGGGACATTTGCATGCAAACGCGATCGCGTCCCATCTTCCGGTCCATCCCTCCAACCACCCACTCTACTCCCCTACCGACTATTTTCTTTTCAGGGAGGTCAACATTTACATGCTCGTTGCTATCCACTTCCTTATTCTTTCTTTCTTTCTTTCTTTCTTTCTTTCTTTCTTTTGGGGGCTGTTTTTTGTTAGTCGATCTCTGTCTTTTGACGTATGCATGTATAAATGAATATATGTAACTACGTTATATTCTACTTTCTTTTATCGCATTTCGTACTCTTTCTGCGAGTTAGATTACGTTTTGTTTGACTTAGCATAAGAGGAAATTTATTACGATAAGAGAAAAATAGGAATAATTTTTATCAGCTTCTGATTTTTCTTGTTTAAGTAAAAGTAAAAGTAGATGGAATGTGTCCGGTTGGTTCTGTGTTTTATATTACTTCCTCTCATTTTCATTCTTTTATTTTTGTTTTAGTATCTACGTGGCGATTCGTAGAACGTATCAACAGGTTTTGAGATACCTTCCTCGTAGCATTTGTTCGGCACATATGATCGGTAGAGTGTCTTGGGCCGGATGACGCGCCGATTTATTCCCCCGGATTTATAAACACCCATCCACGTCGTCGGAGATATAAAGTCGTGCATCGTTGTTCTCGCAAAGCTGACTTTTACGAGCAGTCATGGTTATTTTGTCGAGTGAAATTTTTCATAGCAGGTAAATAACAATTTCAACGTGTATTATGGGTTATCAAGTCATGGGGATGATAAATATTCTCATCAAAATCATATAAAAATCTTTCGTTGCGCGCTAATGTGTTCATTTTTTTTTTCAGTTAATATGACAAATGTGTTTGTGCAGTTCTTTAAGATTAATTTGTAAATCTTCAGACACGGTTGGCTTTAAATTTCTTTATTAAAAATCGACACGAACTTTCCAAGCAACCCAAATATTAATAGATAAATTAAAGGATAAAAAATAGAAACACGTCAAAGTTTCTTACTAGGGTTAAAATGAAAGGGACCGAAGAAAAAGAGGACTCATGAACGTAGAGAAACAGAGGGTCGTCGTTGACGTATTAGAGAACGAAGTGGAACTCTGTCTAGCGAAAAGCGAGAAGGTCTTCTCATCCTACTTCTCTTTCCTATCCTCCCTCTAGGTAGTTCCAATAGCTGAGCTCTGGTTGGATATGCATAGCACCGCGATCATTTGTAACGTTGAACCCCCTCTGGCGCATCTAAGCGAGCTTTTCGCAATGGTGACCCTACTACTCTTCTCTTCTCTTCCCATTTAACTTCCTCCCACGATGAACGGTGGCACCGGCTTCTTTTTCCTTCTCATTTTTATTTTTATCTCTTTCTATCTCTTACCCATGAACGAACGAACCTAGGCGTCACGTGAGAGAAGAAGGACGTATCACCCGCCGGCAGTCATCCAGAGGCTCGCAAAACCTTCCTGACACGACGCGACGTGACTCGCGACGACGAAGGAGAGCCTTCTCCTCCCACTGGGAGGAAACGGAAAAGAAGAGGCGGAAAACGAGCCCGAGAACGAAGAGGAAAGATGAGAGATAGAACGAAGAAACTCTTCCTACCGATCCCCACCCAACCTACTCACTTTCTATCTCTTTCTTCTCTTTTATTTTCTTTCTTTCTCTTATGTGTAGCGAAGAGAGAATCTAACGGTTTTCTTCTTCTTCTTCTTCTTCTTCTTCTACTTCTTTCCTCTCTCTCTCTCTTTTCCTTTCCCTCAACCCCGTACTCCCATCCCCATTCTACCCAACTGCTTTTTCACTTTCTTTTATATCCGCTAGACACGTCGGAGAAAAAGTATTCAACGAAGATAACGAAGCTGACAGATACGACGCTTTCGTTTTTCTCTCTTTCTCTTTCTTTCTTTCTTTCTTTCATTCTTTCTTCTTGTTGTCTTTTTTTGTTCTTAATAAAGGAAAAATTCGTTCACTCGTCTTAAAACATACTATCTCGGACTAATATTTGGTTTATTTCTGTTCGGCCCGTATAAGTCCCACAGTATTCTAACGTAATTTCTATTTTGTTTCATAACACGTTATAAGTAATTTGGGCTAACTTGCAATAATTCTATTGGTTCTCTTGAAACTTCTTTCCAAAATATGCAACATTTTTAATTGAAATTAAAAAAAAAAAGAACCTTCGCTCATATTCTAAAAATAATAATATTTTACAATTTTGTTAAATCTTTTTCCGAAAAGGTACTTAATCAAATATAACTTTATCGGTTTGAGTATTGTTCGAGCGTCGATATCATAGTTCGTATACAACTTCGCAATTTAAAGTACGTCTCGTGTAAACGACAAAGTACTCATACATATTCCCCTTCTACCCGTTAAAAGTATCGATGCACACACTCTTTCCGAAACTTAAAACTTATTTCTCTTGGTAAGTTGCCAAACTTGGAGCAGTAGTATTAGTAATAGTAGTAGTAGTAGTAGTCTCTTTGGTTACTCGTAAAATTTGAAATATGTAGGCGCACGATACTGCAATATCACCGTGATCAAGCGTACGAAGAGCGGTATTTGTGGCTTACGGATCGAACGTTTCGCAAACGTAACGCGCTTTATTTCAGCTTTTGATATCGATCGGAGGTTAAACTCCCTACGATTTAACACGGAGCTGTATCGTCCAGAGAATTATTCATTATTTCATATCCTGTGGAATATTTACCTCCCACCTAAAACCCATCTAACCAACCCCTCCTGCTAGTAAGTATTCGATAAATTCGATAGTTTTAGAAAGCAGACTTGCTATTTCTATAAAATAACGTTTATTTAACATTTAAACATGAGAAACATTCACCAAGAGCGTTTTATCATTTAACAAATAATTCATTTCATGACCTATAAAGTATTTACCCAAAAACCATCCCATAATTATTGGACAAAATCGATGATTTTTTAAAACTAGTCTTGCTTCTTTAAAATAACGTTTATTTAATAGGTAGACTCAAGAAGCATACACTGCAGTGCTGTCAATAAGTAAATAAGTAAGTAAGAAAGTAAATACTAGTATTTCTTGAGAGAATATACGTAAGTTCTTAGAATAGGATACTCGAACGCGCATTTACTTCACGATGATATCGATTTCCCATTACGGATTGAAAGCACGTTCGGCAAATCATTCGATTGATCCTCCGGGCACACACATTTCTCGCTAGACAAGGAAGAAAAGGAAAAAAGAGAAAAAAGCACCTCACTTTTGCGAGGTTGTCACTTCCTATGCTTGGATAGTTCAACCTCCTTTCCCTTTCTCTTCCTCTTCTTTCTATTTTTTTTTTCTTCGAAGATTTGAAATTCGTTCGGTCTTATGAGCTTCTGAAAAATATTTCCTCGTTTCGTGTTAATCCGTTTCATCCTTCTATTCATCCTACCCTAAAGCGTAGTACGCGTGGTTTAGGCTTATAAACTCGACGAAAATCGATGAACAACTAGCGTTTATATTCGCTATGTTCTATTACTGGGAGAACTCAATTAATCCCATCGATACACCTACATATACAACTTGTCACGAACACACGGCTTCTATAGTCCCGAGTATAAGAAACGCGAGATTTCCCTTACCCGTTCCCCCAAATTTTTCATCCCCATTTCCGCAAGGGTAACCCTTCCTTCTGTGTTCTACAACATCGCTGACTCACGTGACTTACAAAAAAAGTTGGTTTTTTGTTGCCATCGAACGAACGAACGAACGAACGAACGAATCGTGACTTCCACTTTCGGGCACGAACTCTTTTACCTACCTACTATAACAATTGATTCCATTGTTCCTGTGGCATTAGTACATTCCTTGATAAACAACGACCTTCGTATTCGTGGCTAACCACATCAAGCTTATGTATAACTATTTTCATTTCAAACAATCTAAGTTAGATTCTCGACAATTTTAAAATGAATTATTTCCATTATGCGAAGCTATGTTTATGTGAGTGTATATTAGAAAATTAAGGAAATACCGGGTTTGATATACATCAGATGCATGAACAAATCTGTAAAATTAACTTGTAAGATTTCTCTCCGTGTACTCCTGATTGCGTAATGTTGTAGAAGGATAGGATATTTCGATGTAATCGTTGGAGGGTACCATTTAAACTTTCCGTCCTTGAAACCACGCAGCAACCGCCGGTCCATTTATCGATGTCGTTCGTTGCGAATTACGAAGAGAAAGTGTACGCATGCAATTGCTTCTCCATCTCTGTCTTTCTTGCCGATCATAAGTATAAATCATATTACAAATATATATCTATTAAAAATACTATTACTGTTAGTTTCAATAAAAATGTCTAATTTTAGTTATTAAAGTTTAAAAAAAGTAATTTTCATTTCTACATGTATATAGAAAATATTATACAATTATTAACAACATTATGTATAATAAAAAAAAACATCTTTTATGTGATTTTGTTATTAGTATCGTAACATGATAAAGGTAAAGCCTTTTCCTTGACAAGTATTCAAAGAGAAAAGATAGAATAAAAACGTAGACTGACGGTTGACGGTGGGTCTTTATCTCACGGAAGATGTGGTCTTTATCAGGGTTGGCTAGATACTACCCAACAAGTATCCCGGCGAGATTAGGATGTCGAGAAACATTAAGTATAGGTTAGGCAAGGCGTTTGGTCGGTGCAGATAAAGCGGAACGAACTCTTTCCTGCTGCGAGAACGCTGATTCGTCGTCAGTAGTGGAGTTGAAACAGACGAGAAAAGTGAAGGAGAAAGAAAGAGAGAGAGAGAGAGAAGTAAAAAAAAATGTGAGATCGTTAAACTGGTTAAAAATGGCAACCATAACCGATAAGTAGCACCTTTTGACTATCACGGCTTAAGGAGTTGAAAAATATCGTTGACATCTTTACTCTACATCGACAAACTTGCCTGATCCTTCTTGATATCCTTCGAACTAAACTTTGAGGATTTTATTGAAATAGATTCGAAATGTTTGGGAATATCGACGAAAGCTCCTCTTATATATCTTTCGAGATTAATGAGAATTGCTCTGCGGTGACAATTTGGATGATGAGTGGCTTCTACTTCGTGAAACAATAACAAGCTTGATCGTTTTCGAGCACTTTTATCGAACTATGGATGTTTAACAATTTTGTTATTACTTTGCTGAGCATATATAGTCAAGAAAATGATTTCTTTATAAATAGATTCCCCCTAATATGGAAAGTTTCATTTACTTGCATTACAATATAATAAATTTAACACTTTTATGTAAAAGTCCCTGCATCGGTAAAACTCTGAACTTATTCTACTTTCTTTTTTATTTAAATAATAAGCAAGAAAACTATAGAACTCTATTAAAGATTAAAGGACGTTTACTGTGAAACATAATTTAAATACATTATACTCTTATGATGTATTATAAACGATGTTATTCTCACAATTCTCGTAAAGTCGAGCAAACGTTGACAAGAATTCATAGTTGAATTCTAAAGACGCGCATGTTCCTACTGTTAGTGTACGTCAACTGCAGTTTCTACTATGGTGTAGCGTGGTATGATGAAAGACACTCCGCAGGATAGGAATGCTTTGTTATTCTCTTCCAACTTACCGCCCCCGTTTTCGACTTTACGCAGTATTTCGCCGAGTAAAGTCCAAACATACTTTCGGCTTTATCAACTTTATATTTAATTCACAGGATTCCGAGAAGAAAGTCGGGAGATACTTTCGTATCTTAAGATAATGCGACCGTACGAGAGACATTTGAAATTATTGCTAACGCGTATACGTGTATACGAAATCCGTGAAAACTCTTTGCTAAATTTCTTTTTCTTTTACAACGTAACGTCTTCCGAGGTACAGAACATTAAGAACATGCCTTATGCTATAACTGCGAGAACACGAAAAATGTTACTTCGTTATAATTTTGGATAAAAATAGAATTATTTTTACTTATCGTTGTTTACTTTTTAATATAAATTGTATTTATCTACCAAGATTAATAAATGGTCTATTGAAAAATAAATAACTGACAGTATGCAGTAAAAAAGTTAGTTTTAATGAAGTATCCGAAATATTTTTGAGATCAACATTTGGTAGTTCCATAGATGGTTCACGTACACATAAATGGTAAATGAAATTTGTCCTTATATATACTATAGAACATGAATAGCATGAAGCGTCAGAAATGGAAGATGCAGATCGGTTTGCAGATCAAATAGACTAGTAGATATAGTGTGGAATTCCTTAGATAGGACGATATCCAATTGACAAAGGGAAAATCGAAACGAAAGAGAACGGTACCGTAAGCTTTCCTCGATTACATAAGATTGTGCCTTTGAAATTCTCTCATTTTCTCACGAATCGGAGTTCGAGGAATTTGGCCGTTACTTTTCTGTTATTCCAAAAAGCTTATATAAATACCAGGCGGATCATAGTTCAGTCTTAAGAGGTCAGTTCAGTTTGAGGAAGTTCGTCGTAAGTTCTGTCCAGTTTTTAATGAGGCCGTTGTAATGAAAATTAAGGAGAACATTAGTAGTCGAGTAGTAATAAGTGTTAATAAGTGATTGTTGTTATAATGAAACTCTCAAGTTATCTTATGAATTTATGTGTTTTATGGAAAAAGAAGGTTTACGAATTCAGAAGTGGTCTTAAGAAGTTTACAATACGATTTAATATAAAATGAGATTAAATATTAATGCGTTTGATGTGGAGAAAAAATTACAAATGATTATTATTCCGTTTGAAATAGGAATGGAAAACGAGTTGAGATGGAAGAGGTTATGGTATAAAGTTGTAAGAAGTAGTAAGTACGTGGTAGCAAAGTGACGGAGGATGGATGAAATGCCAGTCCCCAACGGCAGTGACGCGGAGCACGCTGCCGCAAAATGGATGACGTACAGGTGACAGGTGAAAAAAAATATGATATATTAGGGACCATTAGGCGAGGAGTAGTGCGACTCGCTCCTACAACTCGACCCTGTAACGGGGGGCTAATGGCGCAAGGCGTTAGCGTTGCTTCTTCCAGGAGTGCTCGAGTGTACCTTCTCAAAGGGTACCTTCACTGCAAAAAGGATAACACGAGAGACCTAGTTCAGCAAGAATTTCTTAGACAATCATGCTAAATAGGCACACTATCGTTAACGTCTTGTTGCTTTAGTTAATTTTTTTTTCCTTTATATATATATCACTTAATAAACTCATGATCGCGCACTTTTTGGAGTCGTATTTTTACATTTTAAAAAGCGAAACGATTAACACGTTGAACGGTTAACACTATGGGTGATCCCTAGTAAGATAAATTCGTTGCACATGATTACAAACTTGAACTTATAACAAATTCGTGTGCTGAAGTTAGCGTGATGTTCAACGTACGAAAGTAAATATTTGAAAGTAATATTATAATTTTAACTTACATATTAAGGTAAACAAAATGTGCGTATTAGAAATATGAGAAAATTGATTGAAGCTATAAAAGATACTCGAGCGACGCTAACTCGAACGCTAAATATGCAGGCAAATGCCATTACCATTCGTGGAACGTAACTCGTGTGCGACGATATCGCGATTCGACGGCAGACTTCGAAGCCGGCGAACGATGGACTAAATGAATTATGCAGGTCATTCGATGGATTATGATGCTCGAAGGATGAACGTTCCGACGCGCATTTACCACTGACTTATTGGCCGAAGAATATATCGAGCCGGCGTGCATGAGAATATCGACGCAAATCCGCAACGGTGCATTGATTAATTAGCTTTTGGTCACGCATGATACGAATCTGTCTACTCGGATTTTATTCAAAGATGTTTACTAATGGAAGTAATTGTATTTATAGATCGTTACACGGTAAATATCTGTTATTTAAGTCCTTCATCATTTAACATGTATATTTCCTTTCAGAAATCATAGTTAAATTCATACTATATGCATACAAGGATTAATTATTGCCGTAGTATGATTACAAAGGGAAACATTGTTACCAATAGTGTTATATATGTAGCGCATAATGCAGTTATATGCACTCGACAACCATCTAGTACTAAAATGTCATTACAAAAGTTGCATTAAACTGTAGAAACTATTGATGACCTTAAATACAATATAACTCGTGTTATTGCAAATATTCATATCCATTTATGAGAATCCATTATTGAAAATTTGGCTCAAAGAGTCGTCACTTCTAACAGAATCCTAGGTGGCCAATTAGTCGATATCATATTTCTCCCAAATAATTATCATGTGCATAAATACATTAATATCCACTCAACGCGAATACTTAAGAAAAAAAAAGTACATTTTTAAACTTACATTTAAAACTTTGTATATAATTTGTTGAAAAAAAATTTAATATTTGTGTACTTCTTTCTACTGTAGAATGGAATCCTTGGTTTCAAGGTAGGATTATCTGCAGGTGATTTTAGAAGATCTTTGTAGCATTCTTCGAGATAATACGTTTTCTTCCTTCCATCCATTCACCCATCTATCTGGTAGTACCAGCTCAAGTAGTACGATAGAAACTGTCTTTCTTTTTCTAGACGCGAGAAGACGTCAGTGTGTTCCAAAAGCATTGTTGTTGGATGCTGTAGGAGCGTCTCTATTGTCTAGGTAGAGACGCAAGAAGAGTATCAGGTATACTACCTCTGAGAGAGCCCCGTTAATGCACATAAGGGTGGCAACCTGGCACCATCTTACCCCGTAAACACTCGCACGTAAATTTGGGCTGAGTGCATGTCTCTTCGTACACCGGAATGAGGTCCCGTTGGGGTCGAGTGCCGATCTTACCAGAATATAAACAGTGCTTCTCAACCGTTCCTCCTTCTGATATATAACTATAGGTTAGATAATCCCATATCTTAACAACTACATTATATTCTAATCATGTCTTGTACATTTTAACCATTTATTAATAATCACGTCTCTTCGTGGTAGCTTTTATAAACTTTTAGATAAGCTCTTAAATTTTTTCAGAAGAAATTTTTCTAATAATTGAAAATCATTCGATACCAAGATTAATCTAGTAGGGCGAATGGTTGAAAACTTTTAAGATCCTTTTTAGTCGTAATATCGTAATTAACATTTGAATAGAAAAAGAGATTTGACGGTAACCATTGAAAGTTTCGAGAAACACGAATTATATTTTGCGTCACTCCGTAGTTGGTCGATAACGAAGTCACCGTTCTCTACTGACACGTTCATACGCATGTACACTCGCATATACGATCGCATATACGCTCGCATTAACGCACGGATGCGAAAATATTTACCTCGTAGTTGCACGTTCCATGTAATATACCGTCGATCGTTTCTTGCCTCGAGTGAGAAAACATTGTTACGTCGCATCAACGATAATTCTACACAATTCGCAATTTAAAGCAGCTCAAAGGATGTTTATCATTGTTGTAACGAGAAATCGTTCTGTCCAAATATTATTTACTATTTATAATAAATCATATCTTGTAATCTGTATATTCTTTTGTTTTTTCTACGCTTCTACGCCGTAAATCTTAACAAGAATTCTTTGGGCCTCAGCTGCAGATTTCTTTTGAATAAAGTAGTCCAATAAAATTTCCCGTAAAAACACTTTATTTGGCAGAAAAATAGACAAACACGTGGTTGACACTATAGTGAAACATCATGCACTGAAATTTAAGTAATTCCATTTTTGAAGAAAAAACGAGAACTTATTCAAGGTCCTAATACTTTTAAATATGTGTGGGATGGTCGTAAAAAAAGAAGAAAAAGAAGAAAAATAATAAAAAAATAAGATGCATCTTGGTCCTAATTAACTGAAATCACCAAGCACGCGAACGTAAGAATACAACGACCCGAATTGAGGCAATTAAGAGCAAATTACATCGACGGTTTAAAAATAAAGGTAACGTTTATTCGTTCTTAGTCATGTGCAAGAGATAGACGAGCATAAGCACGAACAAAATAAAGAAGAGTAGGCTTGCTTCGCTACATCTCATCTTTTAATGTGTCCCTTATTATTTTCGTTGCAACGATTGCGGGGTCAAGTGGTCTTAACGAAGAAGGTTTAGTAATATACCTAGGACGGTTGAGAGACTAATTTCACGTTGCTTCTAAGTGAATCCAAAGGGACATATTGATTTAATGACTGTTTGATTGTTGTTCTTAGGATATTGGTTTAGTTCAAAGACTAGTAAATCTAAGGAGAATATCGTGGCAGATTATCTAGATCAAGGGTTGAGAATTAATGCTCTTGCTACAGCATGCGGTCTCTTGACGTATTTCTTTATTACAATTTCATATTATTTATATAATTAATGAAAATTGATGCACTTTGATGTGATGTGAAGCAAATTGTGAGAAGAATTTTGTGTTGGAGTTGTTTTTATTCTATGCCAAAATAATATTAAAATAAATATTATTAAAATCAATGCAATATATAATATATGATAAATTTTACATATTCTGATAGAAAAAAAAAATGAACAGAATACAATTGAAATGATCAGTATTTGCAAACTTCCCTACGTTTCAACTGAAATAAAACTTTTGTAACATTGTGTATGTCACTTTAGTCGCATCTTGACATGGCAAAGTACTCAAATTGTGCAAACGAATAATTTTTCAAAAGCATTTCGAACGAGAAGTAAAACTGAAGCGAAACTCAGGGGGAACGAGAGCACTCGCTCGAGATCTCATCGTCGTAGGCTAATTCCAGCTACGTCTTTTACGTGTTCACATGCTCACGCAAACATTGGGCACATGAAAACCCGCTAACGAGGTCACCACAAGGAAAGACGTTTGAGCGTTTATTATTACAGCGCACCTGTTTCTCCGAGCTCGAACGTTGTTGGGTTCGCCTCCCTCTCGAGTTTGTTCGTGGTTGGTTCAAGTCCTTGAAATGCGTGGACCCTTGCGCGCGTCTCCCAAAATCGTTCGGCGTCCATTAACCCACATTTTCAAGTACGGTCATGAGAAAGTAACGCGAGAGAGCCGAAAAACGAAGAATATTCTACATGTTTTTTTTTCAATATAAAAACTCTCAGACTTAAATTTAACGTCTATCTCGCGTGTATGTAAACGAGGAAAAAAGAATTGTAGTATTATTAAGATTGTATTATATTATATTTAAAAGACGATGAAATGAGGGAAAATTCTAATAAAAAGATTTTGGATCGAACGGCGCAAACTATTGAAACAAATAATCAAGTAAAATTGTGGAAAGTTGTAGGTTTTAAAAGCACTAGAACCTGTAGGCAGGCGTAACGATATCACGGCCGGACATGCCAGGCTTAATTAGCGGTTAAAAAGTCAATTAGCGGTGGCCGTATTTGTTAACCTTCCATGGGTGCCGCGTGACTTGCATACCTACGCGGTGTACGGTAGCTCACTCGAGAGAGCGAGCAGGCTACCGAGCACGCGAACAAAACCAAAATGGCTTACACAAAAGGGCAAGTGTCATACGTGATAGTTCTCCTTCTTTTCTGTCCCTTCCCTCCCTCACCCCTATACTTTTTCTCTCCAGTCAATCTTTAAATTCTCGCACCCATAAAACCAGACATTCACCCACACATGCGAGTGGAAGTTCTCGTAAAAAACCATACGTCCAATTAAACGTTGAATCATTCACTCTCTTCTTCTTCTTTTACTTTTATTACTACTGCTACTACTGCTGCTGCTACTACTACTACTACTACTACTATTACGGTATTCTGTTCTTCCAGCATCAGTTGACTACCGTTCCCGACAATGAGTGCAATTGCTTCGGTTTCAAAAAGGTTAACCCACCAGGGTTAAATGCCGGGGAATTCGGTGTCAGTTTCGGACCGGCCTGAAATTGTGGGGCCCTTCGTCACCGACTGTTACAACCGGCATTAAAGGTTCGTTAAGGGCGACGTTTCAAACCCGTAGCAGCAATCTTTCTCCCTTTTTTCCCTTCAGATTATCTTTCTCTCTCGGTAGCACTCTTCTTCTACGTTACTTCCAATTGCTTTCTAAACTCAACCAGCGACGTACAATCCCTTTCTCTGAAACTTCTCGCTAGAAATCCTTCATTTATGCCAGATTTCTAGTAGGTTTTGTGCAAAAAGCATGCAATGTGCTCTGATCTCAAAGTTACTCGCGTTATCCGTTAAGCACGATTCTCTGTTTTATCACCACGATGGAAATTACTCGAGATATTTGGAACCTTACACCCATATCTACGACGACACAGCAGTTCTGTGGTAAAACAGAAGAGAAAAGGAGAGAGAGAGAGAGAGAGCGAAAGAATAGAAGTAATTGAGGTCGTTTCCTTTATATGAAACATTCGTCGTCTGTAGAATAATATCGCTCGATTCGTCCTGCGATCGGAAATCTTTATCGTCTACGACGAAATCCAGACGCTCGGAGGGACTGTAGTAAAAAGAATGACAGAAAGAGAAAAAAGGATGTGAGTGAAAAAGGGGATGTAACGTCTATAGAAAATAGGAAGTACGGATTGAACGATGCATTCTCTTTAAGCCACGTTTGGATCTTTAAAGTGGTTGGGGTTCTTGTGAATTCCACTGAAACGACCATTGCAATGGTCATAGATTGCGACGCATCTCTTTTTCGAACATGTTATTTACGTGAGTATCGATGTATGAAAAGAGAAGAGAGAAAGAAGAGTGGTGGGGCGGAGGGGAGTGGGGAGATTGAATAGAAAGAGAAAGATATTGAGTATAGAAGAAGAAAGAGAGCGGAGTGAATTGCAGTTTCCACTACGAAATGCTGCAAGGTCATTGCTCCGCCATTAGGGGAGAGACCAAGGCACGAACGAACGTAGTACTATCTCCGGTACGAGTCAAATGAGAGTACCTATGGTCGCCGTCGTCATCCTCGTACTCGTTGTCCCTGATCGAAGGGAGAAGAATCACTACTATGTACCTTCATGTTCATAGTTGCGTACGTATTCAGAGTTTCTCGACGTTACTCGGCTCGTTTTACGATCGGCATTTCATCGATTTCAAACCCTTCGTTTAGTCGTGTCGATCCAGCAATTCTTTTCTTTCTCTCTCTCTCTCTCTCTCTCTCTTTCCTTTCTTCCCTTTCAATCTTTACTTCTTTTTACGCTTCTTTATTTTGCCTATCTTCGCTACATTTTTTTTTATTCGTCGTTAATTACATTTGTTTATTCATATTTTTCTAATTTTCGAATTTCAAAGAAAATTTTCCAATCGGAGCTTCTGAGAAAAGCTCCTAATCTTTTTATTCTAATCTTTTTATCTAAACATTAACATCGGTTGAAGTATATCTAATAAGTTTGGTAATTGATCGTTGCTGCCTCATACTTAATACGCTGGCTTACCAACGATCAATTAACAAACATTGTACTGCCAGAGCTTATATGCTGCTTTACGTTGATTTCGATTATCACCCAGTTGGTATGAAATGAACCTGTTCGCTTATCGATTATTGGAAAAGAACTTTAATCGCACGACTTCGAATTCGTTTATTTTTTTTTCTTTCTTTTTTCCTAGACAAAAGAACCTCTCTCATTTTATACGTACGAACGATAAGATTAGAGATCAGTTGAAATACCGGAAGAGCATGAATACTCTGTCTAACATAGGCACGTGAAAAAGGCAGACGCGTTGCGAGCTTTGGGGGTAATTTCGTTAAAAGCATTAATTTAGATTAAAAGATCGTTGGAAACTTCCCCCCCCCCCCCACTAAACCCATCTCTTATTTTCTTTTTCTTTCATTCTTTTCCATCTTCTACCCCTCTTTATTTACGCTTCATCTTTCGTTTTCTACAAGACGTTGCTATACTTACGTCCACCCACCCTTCCCCGTTCCATCTCTGACGCAATCCCATTCCCTTTCTCCCCTATCTTCACCTTCTCTTCAGCGATCGAAGCTAATGGTTCGTACACTGCGTGCCTTTGGCAAAAAGGAAAGAATTAAATATCTTCCCCTTTCTTGTTTCGCTACCTTCAACTACACTTTTGTAGCCCCTTCTTCTACTCCCACCCTCTGCACCTCTCTGTTAGCTTTTTACTCTGTCGTTCTGCGTTTCCTATATTCTTTTCACACCTCCTTATTTTCTACTTTGAAAAAAGGGACTCGTTCATTTTATTATCCCTAGTCTTGTCTACCAAAGACTGCACTTTCTCTTCTTCTTCTTCTTCTTCTTCCTCTTCCTCTTCTTCTTTTCAGTAGCAGCAGCAACAGAAACGTTTAAGATTTATCGTTGTAATTAGTCTTTTAGTTTTCCTTTAGAACTTTGTGACTTCCTATTTGTCTTTAGGATAGAAGAGAGTAAAGAAGTTTAGATGAAAGTTCGAAAGGCATTTTAGGATTTTTTAATGATTTTAGAATCGATCAGGTTTAATTAGGGGATATGTTAAATTGGAAATCGATAAGAAATGAAATTAGTTGTTTACGATTCATATGGCGTAGAGTCGATTAAGACATCGATTATATTCGACGTTGGGAATACCCACGAAGAGGAACGTAAAAAAAAGGTTGCAAGAGAGGAGGATTCATTAGATTCCGTGAACGAACTTTCGTAGAAGTTTGCTTTCGAAATATCGTTGTAGCGCGATGAGTGGAATTTAAACGAGGAAGAGAAGGGACGGAGAAAATAAAGAAGATAAAAATAAAAGGCAAAAAGAGATAAAAAGAAAAAAAAAGAAAAATAACGAAGTACATACGTGTCCTGATGACATCGATTAGGTATCTCGAAAACATAATATAACAACCGAACACCTTGTGACGTCAAAGACACCTTTATCTAGACGGATAAATCGAAATTATTGAACCTAATCTCTAGTAACGGAAATTGTTTTTCATTTCGTGTCAGAAAATAAAAAGAACGAATTATTAAATTATTAACGATGTACTTTCTTATTATAAGTCGTGTAAAATCCCAAATCGGGATATTAGTATACAAATGAAAAATAAAATGTCATAAATTTATGTGGACTATTTTTTGTGAACCCGTAGAAAAATATTTGCACGAGGAAAACAAATATAATCCTTAGCGGGTATAGGACACACAAGTGTGAACTCTTTTCCGAGTCCACTTTTGGAAACAAAAGCGAATCGGATCGGAGTTTTTCGCGTCGGTGGATATTGCAGGAAAAAAGAGAAGGAGAAACGAGAAAGGGGTGGAGTGATACGAAATTTCTAGAATGTTTTCGCGTTCAGAGCTTTACCCTTTACACGACGTTTTAGCCTAGTAAAGTGCGTATCCCTGGAGAAAAAAAACACGGCTTTTCCATTCGAATTTCGACTTGATCCGAGCAAACACATGCGCCATGTGTACGCGACTCGTGGCTCGAGCTTTTCTAACTAAAGGGGTTGGGGGAGAAAAATCCGTGTCCGCCAGAAGATACCATCGAATGAAAGTGTCGTGCGCCAGCCGATCGGTTAAATCGCTGCTGCCGATCCATTCCATCCTTTTTCTCCCCTCCACCATTCTCTCCCTATACATCTAGACATACAATCTGTTTCTTTTTATAATATTTTTGGATTACGACAAAATTTTATTTCATAAAAAACGAAATTTGCGATTTTATGCAATTTTTCCGATAAAACCGTAATACTGTCACTTTCATAGATTATTAAAATGTGTGTTTTCTTACTTGAGAGTAAGTTTTCGAAATGATATCATCGGAGAAATGGAATTTTAATATTTCAAGTATGTATGTTTACGTTGCGTTCATGTTAAAGAAGGGTTACGGCAAAGTAATGGTCCGTATATTCGAAGCAGAAAGGAAGGGAGAGAGAGAGAGAGAAAGAAAGGACATTCTTTTTTTCTGCCTTTTTTTCATTTAGTCTTCTTTTTCTTTCCTTTAATTCTTTCAACTTCTTTCTAATCCTCAACTTCGAATGACGACGACGATAGACCACCTACTACAATATTATCTACCTACCTACCTACACACCCACTTTAAAGATATCCTGAAGGAACCCTGATGAGACCCTGAAAAAAGTACAAGTTTCCCGGACACCAAGTTCAAAGCAACTTGGCAAAGAGTACGAAGTTTTCTGGATCCAAAATCCTGAATTTTACGAAAAGTACGAGTCTTCTAAACAAACACGTACATATAATTTTCTTTCTCTCTCTCTTTCACTCTCTGTGTTTACCCGTCAGTCAGCTTGTCTAAAAAGGAAAACGAAAGATAGATAAAGAAAGAAAGAATATATAAAAAGTGTTGGTAGTCAAGGAAGAAGAGAAAAATGTATCCGTCGATGGTTCTTTATAGAAAGAATGAAAAATCGAAACTGTTTGAAGCGAAGTATAAGGGTAGGAAAGGAAAAGAATGGTCAACGAAAGGTAAGGTAGAATAAAGTAAAATTGTAAGGAAGTGAAGTTCATTTGATGTACTTTTACGATAGTCATCGTTGCATCATATAAAGCTATTTAACAATGAACAGGGAATGCACTTTTCTATTTGAAATGAATGATAGAATGATATAGAAGAAAATATTGGAAATAATGGTGGATAGTAATCGTATCGAAAAGATCCTGATCTCGGTTGCATTCCGACTTGGTTAGGTCAACGTTTAGGAAAAATACTTGGAGGTAGGTGTATACGACAAGGGACATGATCGACTCACAGCTGGTCTAAACGTTGCCAGTTGTATGGACCGTGACATTCGTCCGTTCGAATTTCGATCATCCTCGAAAGGACCTGTAGCGACGTCCGTCGGGAGTCGTAGAGTCGTCCGGAGAGAACGTTGGCTTGACGTTCTCGCATCGGATTTTGATCCTATCCAAGGTGTACTACGTCAGGGAGATAAAATGGACGTGTCCGATCTTATCTGGGACGTTTGGCAAGCAGTCTTTTCACTCCCTTCCTCCCCACTAATGAGATTTCGAGGATAACTTAACGTAATGAATTTACGAGTTCACTCATTTTTTTCTTTTTCACACGCTCGGAAAAAAACCTCCCAAAAATATAAATCGCTTTAGATGTAGTGCCGCGCGCTTCAAATTTACGTCCAAATATTTTTTTATACTTATCAATACGATAATAAATATTGCCTACTGCTATTTTGGTGCAAATGCAAACGGAATTTTGATGAAAAAATTAAGTACAAATCCGTAGTTATTTTAATTTAAGAAAACAAAGAAATAATAATAAAATTAAACTTCAATGCAAGTTTCGCGTATATTTAATGATATAATAGTTAAAAAAAAAAAGAACAGACAAGGGTAACGACAAGAGGTACTCGTTTATAATTCCCCTTATCGTGGAAAAAGTAAGATATTAGAAAAAGTATATGTCGAAGTAGAGACCACGAAATGAATTCGAGTGCTTCGGTAAGAACCATTAGGTAATGAATAAAATAGTAAGTAGTAGAATAATGTAGACGCGATATAACGGTAAGGTTAGGAAATTACGGGCGATTTTTCGGTGGAACCAGCTGCATCGGGAGCTGAAGCTTTTAGCATCGACCTTGAATAAAAGACCACCGGCACTTTTCTCGAGCGCGAACCGAGCCAATTATCGATGGGGTAGACTCTCCATCCTTCGTTTTCTTCTTACCTCCTTCTTACCTCCTTCTTACCTCCTTCTTTCATCTTCCTTCCCGCATCGTTTTCTTCCTTCTACTCGCTTCCCTTTTTCTTCCTAGCCATAGAAGCAAGTCTCTCGTGTCGTACATAGTACGCTACACGTAGACACCGCGTGCCAGGAGGCTACTTGGAAATGCACCACTATTAAACCGCATCCTACCCCTTCTCCCTTCCTCTCCCTCTTCCTCCTTGATTCCATTCTCCTCTTATTCGCCGTACCTTAACCCGTGAGCTCCTCCTGTGAGCCATTCGTTGATATGCAGACGATGACGCGCTTTCCGGTTCCGGCAGATTTCGCACTCTCGTCTCGTCGTACCCGCGAAGCTCCCGGATCTTCCCTCGCGGGAATCCACCAGGGACCGTTTCGAGACGCGCATCGAGTATATACACGTTTTCCTTCATTTTTCATTGTATGAGGATATATCCTCGTACCGGTAGAGATAGACTTGCCAAATGTGCATAACCCCTCGGTTTAAATCCTGGCTCTTTTTTTCTTTTCTTCTTCTAACTGAATACGAATGACGTATTATAATAAATTTATGAACAAAAATATGAAAAGAATGTAGGATACACGTGGGCACCAATAATTATGCGAGTTAATTAATTGTAAGAAAATTCCAATTAAAAATTGAACTAGTAGACTCTTATTTAATGTCGAGCACAAAGACCTCCCATTCGTTTCGGCATCCTTATACTTCTTCCATGATTACACGTTATAGCGTATGCAAGGTGCTCACGTTCGCCACCCCCGCAGTGTTTTTCGTTCAGCTTGTGTATATGCACGAAACTCGACGTTAACCGACGACTAGCATTTCGACATACACGGCACGTACCAGCGATGTATCGTCCGATCGTGTTTCAAAAGCGACAAGGAAACTTTTCACCGTCGCGTCGCAACGCGTCGCATCGCGTCCCGACGCTTCATTCGCATAGAATACGCGCAACTGTCTCACAGTTTTCACTTGTTTTCGTCCTAGAAAAACAGAATATCCTTGATCCTCCCAACCAATCATGGATAGTTTACTTCTTCAGACTTTTCTTACAGAAATTCACCTATCTTTTCTTTAAGACGTTGAAAACTCGACAATTTCACGTCTCTCTTTCTCTCTGTTCCGCGATTAAACTTTCAAAAGGGAGATATTTATTTCTTTATGTTTCTAAACTATCGATATGGAAAATGTGAAGATATGACCATGTTTTGTTTCCTTTCTTTCAAGCTTCCTTTAAAAATTGTATCTCTTAGCCAACATTTCTTACAATCAGTAATTTGTGGATAAGTTTTACTATTTTAGAATAAATTTAAAGAATTTAAGAATAAGTTTGTAAATACTACAATAAAAGTTTTGAATTAAAGCTTAAGTGACTATTTATAAATTAGCATTTGTAATTTTAGTTTATATCCAAAATAAATAAATATTATGTATGATATAAAAAAGTAAATTTCCTGGTTGAAATATGAAATAAGACTGAAATATGAGTCGGCAACTAAAAGTTACACGGTATTGTTGAGAGTAACGTTTCAGTCTCATGCGACGTTTACTCTGCTATGACCTGACTGCAACAGCCAAGCTAAAACAAAATGAAAGGAACAAAACACAGCCAGAACGATTGTACATGGTCGCTCGACGATATATTTAAAATATTTGTCTAGATAATTTTTAGTTGACGCAATGAAAAAAAATAAAGGTACGATGAGTAAGTAAGTATCCTACTCTAAAACGTATTATTTTTCTTTCTTAATGCACTTGTAAAACTTTTGCCAAACTTTTTAACGAAAGTATACGAAGCACTATTTACCAAATATTTACCAAATATTTATATTTAATTATATTTTAATTTTTTTTTTGCACTTTTACAGGACAAAAAAGTACTTTCATGTTTGAAATGAGGATAATATACGATTAGAAATGAGATAGAGAGGAAAAAGCAAAGGTACCATCTTCAACGAAAAACTCTTTATCGCGCAAGTGACTGGTTGCAAGTTCTTTCTCGAGAAAGAATCAGAAAGGTTAGGAGCTACTTCGCAATCGCTAAACGGCCTCTCGTGTCCAGGAAATTGCGAGTCCAACTCTTTTCCCTGCACCGTCTTTTTCTTATTCTTTATTTTCTCCTGCTCCTCTCTCTCTCTCCCTCTATCTTACTTTATCTCTTTCTACCACTCTCTCTTTTTCTTTCTCTTTCTCGCACGTTTGCGATTTCTATTCAGAGACAATGTGGCGTCTGTCTTCGAGAAGCGGTGCGGAAAATTCGGCATTGCGCTAAAACTCAACCCACGTTCCTGAATCTTCTTCTCTGTCTGCCCGTCCGTCCGTCCGTCCGTCTGTTTCTTTTTTTGCCTTCTTCTATTTTTCTACCTCTTCTTTTCTCCCTTTCTGTCGCCCACTCTTGCAAAGCTGTCTCTTTCACAATTCGCAACTATGGTGACACAACAATAGCACGGATTCCCTACCCCTCTCCTCTCTTTCTTCTCCGCCTCCTCTCCACCCCGTTCGATCTCAATGCTTTGCTCTTCCTCCGCCCGTTACCACGATGTAGAAAAAGAAAGTTCTTTCAAGCGAGACCCTTTTTTTTATTTAACAAAAACGTACGCGTTGTTAATTTCGATGCCCTGATCCAGAGAATAGTTACTTTTCTCTTACCCAAGTCAACGCACTTTTCTAACAGGTATTATACAAATGTGCAAGATATAATGTTTATTGAAATATTATATAATTGCAAAATGATGTATTTGCGTTAAACTTATTGTTAGTAATATAGTCCGTTCCGTTTCATTATTATTATTAATTTTTCTTAATAAAATATCTGGTCTTTTTTTGGGAGAAAATTCCATAAATTAGTTTAGCTAGCCAATACGATACGCCGAACGACGTGTTTTCTTGTTTCGCAACTACCATGCACGCGTTGAATGCAGAATAGACATTTTGAGAAGTAACTTTCGCGTTTTCTGAACCAAACTCGACCTCGTTCTTTGTCTACTGTCGCCTTTCTTTTATGCCGCGGCGAATTTGGAAGATTACGCGCGGAGTTTCATAACTTTTTTTTCTTCTTTTTTTTTTCCTCTCGATACTCTTTTTTTTTTTATTCAACTTATTCCGTCCTTTAGTAGGTCCGTTTAATGCAGCTCTCTTTTCCAGCAGGGTGATGATTAATTCATGCGTGAAAGCGCCGCCGAGCAAGATTGTCGCTTGCATCATAAGTATTCCAACGGACCACAGCGGAATGTTCAGAAGATTGTAAAAATAATTTCTTCAACTTGATTAGGTATACCGGGTATAGTTTTAAGTAATAGGGCGAATACGTATATAATAGGTAGGAAGAAGCTATGCATCTATTCGTATAATATATTTTTAAACGTACACTATGATACTTATACGCAATAGATAAATTCGAGGAAAAATGTATTAGCATGAAGAACTCGCTGATGAATGAATAGACGCGTTACGAGTTACTACGCGATAGAAATAACGACCGTATTCACATAGTTATGTATTCATATACGTATACTTATTATATACTTTAGATATACACTCGTTCAATCCGGAGAACGTTACTCTCGAATGAACGGAATTCATAGCATGCGAATAGCGCAGCTGATGTTACGTAATCGAGCTCCTTATAGCTCTTCCAACAGTATCCTTGACCTTTACACACCGAGAGACAGAGCCCTACTTCGTCGTATATAACACAAATTTCGAATGTATGAATATAAAGTTAGATGGAAGATGCTTGAAACGTGTTGGGACCAACTCAGGATGCAGTAGTTATAAATTATTACCAAGGCGATTACGGACAAGTAATCTTACTTAATTTCCCTCGATAGATGGGAAAAGGATCTTCGCGTTAACACGACCTCGTCCTCGAGGGTCTACAATTCTTCTTTTTTTTTTTCTTCTTCTTCTTTTTTGCGCTCTTACTAACGCGCAAGTTCGATCGAGTTTCTATGATTCCTTTAATTCAGTTACCGGAAATTATTTTCTTGTCTGTTGTTCTTTTCATTATTTTTTTCTCATGTAAACGAGCAATTATTTGTACGTTCTTTCACGATCGAGTCATGATAGTATTATGTATCAGTGTGTTGGTAAAAGAAAGAGATGACGATGATTGCAAGAAGTATCCGTACGGTTCTGTACTTACGATTACGCAAGCAACAACGGCAATCTATAGTGAGGTCGCATCCGGTGAATAATTTTTCTAGCGTGTACGTATGAGTCAGTGCTTCTGATTATACTATTTCTATCGAAGGTAGTCCTGCGAGTGTCGAGGACAATTGGCAAAAGGTAAGATTCTTTTTTTTTTATACACGTACCAGCTTTGTATTTGATTGGGAAAATGGTTTCTTCGTATTTTAATGCAAAATTGAAATATTTCTTATTGAAACTTCTGCAAATGACTTGTAATTATTTTGTCCTTAAAGTTTTTGTACAATATTTTGTCAATACTAACAGTGGTTAAACATTTTCCATAGTATTTACATTAATTAACCGCGGATAAATATATTAATTTCTTTCTTCAAATATTGTAATAGCAATTAGCGTTAAAAATAAATTGTACAAAAAAAAAATATTATTTTTTTTCCAATTTATTCACAATTATATATTTATATTCGATAAATAATTGATTACCTTCATTTTCTATCAAATATTTTAGACCACGTTTACGTGTAAATAATGTTTTTAACAGTCATACACGTAATATCACCACTTAATAATTATAAATAAAGTACGAAAATATATTTCATTATAAAAAAGGAGTAGCACTTTGTACGCATAAAATTTACCAAGATTACCCTCTTGAGAATGAATAAAATTTGTGAGTACTCGTAGATTGTACGAATAATAGATTATTTAATTAAAAGCAGAATCTCACGAAGGCGGTAACTTCGATCTTTATCGATGTGTCGCGATTCATTTCCCATAAAAAAGTACGAACCAATTTATCGATACATCTCGTAAAAGAAAGTTTTTCATTTTTATCCTACAACACGCGCTCAAAGATTTTATACGCATAACCGGTTAAACCGGGGGTATCCTTCGTACGAGCTTTAACGATAACAAATTATGGGAATAAAAATCACAGTGAGCATTCATAAGAGAAGCAGGAGAAGCAGGAGAAGAGGAAGAGTGGAGGTTTATGGGAGGGCAAATTAATTGCTTTGAAATCGAAAGATTTTGCTCTCGTAACGTTAAGTTACGTCGGAGGGTCGCGTGATTTAGAACTACTTACTTCCACTGAACGTTCCAAGTCGTTACTTTCATCGTTTTTTTCTTCTTTTCTTCTACTTTTATTTTTTCTTTCGTTTTTATTCTTCAGAGCTCCAACTATTGCGCGAGAACCAACGTCGCTGACGGAAATAATTTTGTGCTATCAAATGCCTAGGTTATCGAATGATTTCTAATTATTACCTATAATAATAATCTTTGGAAAATTGTACCTAGATGCTTTTTGATGAAGAAAATGGTTAAAAGATGTGTGCGTGCGCGTATTCCTTTTTGCTACGATATTCATATCGTTTATGTAATTTTATGAAGGCTAATTACGTGTATATACTAATGAGATATACATTTAAGTGTGCTACGCAAAATGAAAAATCTGACTAATTATTTACTAGAGAGTGCTTCGTGCTTGTTTAATACTACCCTTCCTGTTTATTTCTTTTCCTTTTATTACCTTTGATATAAGTAAGCTGATCATGTAATAAACAATGATTGCATATGAGAAAACAAATTTCTTCGTTTTGAGCTCAGTCAAGTGACTTTTGAGATACCCTGTACATAATTTACAAAGTAGATTGGAAGAAATAAATATTTTTTTTCTTATCAGAGAGAAACTCATGACGAAGAGATGACAAATCTCTTTAAAAGGAAGCAACTAAGTAAGCACATACATCTATTCATCTCGGTGTTCTACTTTTAACTTAAAAAAAACGTATGATATATGAAATCCGATCGTTTCGTATACTTACACGTACACCGTACATACATATGTGTATGTATGTGTATGGAAAACTTAGCGATAAGACACGAAATCTGGAAATAATCTAAACGGAGAATAGTTTAAAGCGTGCTGCTGCAGACGTGCCACTACGAACACGCGTATTTAGGAAACAATTACGAGTCAAACAAAGGACAAATATTCCTACAAACGTACGCGCGTATTTGATATTGAGCATTCTGCGATATTATATGACCAACGATCATCTGCATCAATAATCCTATCACTGTTTTGAAATTTGTTCCTTTTCATTTTTCCTCCATTCAATCTCATAAATATTCGTACCTTAAAATATTTATAAGGACCGATTCGGTTTGATTGGATGATAACAAACTATATATTAGAATTAATCTTCTTTTTTCGTTAGTATAATTACGTAATCTTGTATAGTTTTACAACGAATAAACTTTATGCAGTTATTCATTTGTAGTAATAAAAATGTATTTTTAAACCCCTTAAGTATGTCATTAAATTAAAAAATATTTTTTTTTTGCGAGAAACTTTGAAGGTATAAATGCTTATGGGATTGAATGCACACACAAAGCCAACAGAAGATGTGAGTTTTCTTGAATTCGAATGCACCCGCAAACGACGACGACGACGACGGTGAATCGTTCCAGAAACGTCGTACACAACGTGTCGCTCGAGAAAGGAAAAAGAGGTCGAAAGTGTTACGAGGCGATTGTATATACGTGCTGTAAAGATAACGATGCTCTTTCTCTCTCTCATTTTTACTCATTCTTTCTCTTTCTTTTTTACTCTTTCTCTCATTGTCAGTGCGAAGCGATATAACAACTGAGCGCGGTTATCGTTAAGCTCGCCATCGTTGGAAAATTGTTTTCTTAGCAAACTACGGACCCAGCAAAAAGTCCCTCTCGTGTTCGTAGCGAATCGAGTCATTTGTTGCGCGAAAACTGTAACTATACTTCTTACGCAATCGTTTTACCGAATAAAAGAACAGCAACATGCTTCTCGAACACGTTCTATCGTACATTGCAATGGTCAAGAACGACTATGAGAAAAGGGAGATTAGGATATTTTTTTCTTTTTTTAATATTTTCAATTTACTTTTTTCTTTCTTTTTCATACATTCGTTCGCAAGTGCGTAAAAAAGTATAAAACATATCTTCTGTTTATAAATTTAACGACGTAACTTATTATTTTGTTTATTCTCAGTAAATGGAAAAAGTGATTATGATGGTTTTAATTATACGATTGTTTTTTGTTATTCTTATTAATTTAATATATTCAGATAGATAATAGTAATATTAAAGATTATAATTCTTTCAATAGAATTTAGGTTGTCATATAAAAAAGTAATCAACATAAATAAATTAGCTTTACCAGAAGAGCAGAAGAAAAATACCTATATGAACATAGTTAAAATAACAAGACGTAGAATAGCTTGAGCAAAGAGTATGTTCCAAGTAAAAGATTATCGTAGAGAAGCGGGCGGTTACTATAAATGATTTACAACTATTTGAGAATTTTACGGTGTTACCACATATGCTCTCATCTTAGGGGGTACATCTTATAAAATATCACGCAAAACGATGACTCGACCCAACCAATCGCTTTTTTTAGGTTCTAGTATGGATGATGCCATCGGTTTCTGTGGTTAGTCATCGATGCTTTAAAGGCTTCCTAACGCGCGAGCGAATCTACGGCATTACCAACTATTCTATACTAACGTGCTCGCACACCAATGAAAGTTAAGCGAAGCGCGAGAAAATTATTGCTACCATAAATAGAGGTATTCCGTTCGGTGAAATAAATAACGAAAAGGTTCTAACGAGTGTTGCAAGTTAATAAATCTATACTTGCTATGATTAGAGTACTTTTTTCCGAGGGTTATTTTCTTTTTAAGGTACAAAATCTATGCATACCACGATCGAATTTCTCTCATTAAACATTTGGTAAATTGTCTCATCGCTCTTGACTTATTTTCACGCAAATGCCAAATCCTTTAGGATGACATTTCGGGTTGATTTGTTAAATTAATTTTTCTATTCAATTGAATTGAAATAAGTCACAATTTGAACGCCTTCGTATATCTGATCTACTCGAATTTTTCCGAAATTTTAACAAAACCTTAGACTCACCGCGTCCCCACCACCACCGTATTCACCACTTTTCCTCGTTCCTTCTACTTTCATCTTTTTGAAAGCTTCCGAGAACTCATGAATACAACATCTTTGTAAACGAAACACCGAACTAGCTAGCGTTCGTCGAGAGGAACTCTTCCACCACCGTCAACAAGTTTTCCCCAATCTCATCCTTCCCCCCTTTTGCTTTCGTTCGTGTGCCATAGACAAAATACATAATTCAGTTTAATTACAACTCGGAAGAAGACATTCGAATATCATGAGAAAGAGAGAAAGAAATTTCATGAATCGAGCGGACTACACGAACGATTCTATATTATTCACCGACTCGAATATTCGTGAGAGATGGTTATAAGCTTTTTATAGTCGGTAAGAAAAAAAAAAACACGGATTTACTTATTATTCAAAATCGAATAAATTTGTATGGATTGCAGAAAGATTTCTGAGAATGTATACGGGCAAATTTATCTGCTACAAAAAGTGTATTTAATATTAAAGAAAAAAAATGTTAGTGTTGTTTTTAGTTGAAAAATATTTTTAACATTTTTTTATAAATCTAAGGAGAAATTCTGAAAAATATAATAAATATATGTATAGAAAGAAATTGATCGGCTACAGAAATTATGCTAATGATTTGAAAGAAAGAGCTCATTATTCAAATTCGATAAATTTTACATAGATTAAAAAAATATTACGACGGTAACAAGTTATATTTGGTTTCTCGGAGAGTAATTTACTTGTACAATATACTTACTGTTTTTATAATAACCCTATATACTGAACGACTCGTAACAGTTGAAGGGTTAGTAGATCAAAATTCGAGAATAAACGATCTAACTCAACGAATATCTTTGCAAAAGGATACTTGGAATCAAATAATATCTTCCCCGTCCTAATGTCCTCGTACGAGTAATCGCAGTATTAGCAATTACGTGTAATCTCGGGAACGATCGTTTAATAGAGCAGAATGCTATCGTCGGAAATCTGGGCAAAGGATGCGGAATGCCGGTGCATCGTCGCAACCTAACGCACTGGCCCGTCCATTATCTCCTGCTTACACACCTAACCCATCCTTCCTGTTCGCACGCTCGTTTCGATTCGATGACCCATTAGCATACGTATTTATTAGCATACCTAATGGCGCGAAGAGACTAATCATTAAGACTAATGTTTATTACGGAAGTAAAGGGCTGGACCAAAGAAATATCTAATTGGGGGAAAAGGGAAAAAAGAAAACGATGACAAAGGGTCTGTCCTTTGGATTATGCCAATTATCTAGAAAGCTAGATACGAACCATAAAGGTGATACATATACTGTAAAAGAGCTATTACGCGAAGAGCGATACAACGAGCAAGAGTATGCGAAATAAAAAGAAAGAGAGAGAGAGAGAGAGAGAGAGAGAGAGGAGAGGACAGGGTGAGTGTATGTGGGCGGAGCATCAAACAGCTAATTAGTATTTTGACACGGACAAGTGGTGAAATCTCATCGACGGATCCGATATCATAGAATCATAGAATGGATGCGATAGAGAAGGGTTCGTTGAAGGATAGAGAGAGATTGAGCGAGTGAGTGTGCGCGTGTGTGTGGAGAGTAGACGCGGACGTCAGCGTTAACGCGAATTCGAGCCGACGGGGCGTCGCACACGACCCTGTGCGTTAGTCCCGTACGTCCTATGCGTCCTATGCGTCCTCTGCGTCCTCTGCGATACCGTGGCTCTACCGACATTGCCGGCGGATCTATTTGCAAATTGCTTTTCCCTCGTGCACCCTCCACCTCTCTTCGCTGCACCCCTAGTTACTCTTCTTCTACGTTACCATAAACCTCCTCCGCCTTCTCCCCCTTCCTACCCTACTCTCCTTCGCTACAAACGCAGAAGCGCACGCGATAAACGCAGATACGTTCGATGGATGAACGACGTGCGTTTGCCTGATTGAAATTGTGGAATCTCGCACATAACGCGGCATGAAATTGATGAGCAAGACGTACCCTCGTGGATTTATCTTTTCGCGGGCGCCAATCTCTCCCCCAAATTCTGTTTCATCCTAAGCGAAAGCTTGTTAAACCGTTCCCGATACGCTATGCGACACGACGCGTCGCCCTGTTTCGAGATCACTCTCGTAGATCTACGGATTGTTATTGAAGATCTCTCTCGTTGGTTATTGTATTAGTGGCTTGTCCAAAAAGTTCCTGCTGTTTCTCTGATTGTGAAGAAATTGCTATAGCGGGGAAAAGCGTTTAAAACAGACTTACATAAATAATTAAAAAAAGAGAAATTGAAAAATTAAAATGAACATTTCGAAAAACATTGACATAAATTTTACTATGCAGATTACGTAAAATACTTATTTCAATTCGTTATATAAGTTTTTTTTATAAAGCAATTCCATTGTCATTCTTTTCCACTCTCTAAAGTAAGAGGAGGGTTGGTACAATTTCAAAATGGAGAAACGGACGTCGTAGAAGGTCGACGGTAAAGAGTTGGCCTTTGTAACGTATGAAATTGGCTTTCAAGCGAGAAACGTATGTAATATTCCACTCGGTAAAGCGGCAAATCGTCTTTCGTTCGTGCGAACGGAAACCATCCTATGCATTGCTTCTGACAATGGAAGATTAGAAATACACGCATACCGAATCCTTTCATCTTATATATGTTAATAAGCAGATGTCAGGTGCGATGGACATAAAGTATTGAATTGTCCAGAAAATTGTTCTTCTTATAATAAATACACCTACGATATTACTACTATATTATTTGAATATTATTATTAAAATATTGTATTCTAATTTTACCTCAACGCAGTGCTTTATTGTTATATTTGATCATGCGTGTTTTTTTTTTCTTTCGTCGATACTAATTTTATATAAATACAATGAAATAACAATGTTTTCTTAATATAATAATTTTGTTAAGATCAGTACGAACATTACAACTGTTTCGTTAAATACGAAAGTTAGCTGATTTTGTAGGAACGGCGCTAATGACTATCCTAGTTTCTTTTTTTTTTCATAATTATTACTTTTAGAATTCTTAATAAACGTAAGGGAAGAATTATCTACCGTTTCATTCGGAGACGATTCTATTTTAAAAAACATCTAGCGAGTAGGAAAAACCTCTCGCGTCGTTAACCAACGTGGCGCCCCTTAATTGCGCGACTCGACATACTTCTTACGAATTAATTGCGCAATGTGCAACGCCACGATCGCGCGGCCTGTATTTACGTAACTGCAATTTCATTCATGCTTCTTGACCAGAGTGCGATAGAGAGAAATAGAGAAATAGAGAAAATGAGAGAGAGAGAGAGAGAGAGAGAAAACTCTGCAGTTCCTTCCATCGTCTATATAGTCGAATGTATATGTAAGTGTGTGTGTAAGCAAGTTGCGCTCGACACAAGGGTTCCCGTACAGCTGTGCTCTAAAGGCTTTTCTTGCCGGCTGGATGACTACGCCGTAGGCAGCTTGTTTTTCTCCCTCACACTGCACTATTAATCTATCGTCGGTAGAATAACGTGGACGAAAATGTGTGACCGTTACTTTCGATAACGTAATAATCGTCTAAGGTAACTTTGAAAATTACTATCGAGATATGTTCCATAAGGAATTCTAATTAAGATAATCAGTTTACCGACTAGAAAACTTGATAAATTAAATAGGAGCTGGGAAAAGTAGGTTAAAGGATAAAAACAGTATTTTAGCCTTTTTAAAATTCTATGGAATCTCGTGATAGATGAAAAAACTGTAGATTGAAGGTAAACTAGTGTGATTTACACATTATCGATATCCGATAGGATCTTAACATATTGCGTACCGCAAAGAAATCTGTACACCTGGGATCGCACACGTTTTTGGGCAGATTTGCACGTTACTAAAACCATCGCAAACTTTTTTATTTATGAAGCAATTTTTGTGAAACTGTCAAAAATTGTAAAATAGAGACAAGCCCCGAGAAAATTTGCATAACATTCGAAATGTTAAATACAATTTCCCTATTTTCTTAGTTCCTAATCTTTTTTTTTTCTATTATTCCTTCTAGTCAATTATCATCTTTCTGTAGACACGTTTAGAGGATAATTTTGTTTCAAGTCGATCGTCGACTTTCGCCCTTCTGCCAGTCGGCTGCTAAAAGCCGGTTGTGTTGCTTGCTAACGTATAAACTACGTATATCCACGTATACCAAAGTATAGGTGCTAGACTATGTGCATGTATGCATGTTAGATAGAAACGAGATGATGCATACATCCACTCATGAACATATACGTGGAGCAGCATACGATATCCTTGAGTTGAGCGGGCTAGGCATGGTCGCCAAATATTTACCGGCATATTTCGGAGATCGTTAATATTGGCTCTCGCGTGCCCTCGTATTGATCTCGCACGAACGACGCTTATGTAATCTAAAGGCCGTATCACTTGGCGGGATTATCGCCTTTACCTTTCTCTCTCTCTCTCACTCAGTTTCTCTTCCACTCAATCTCGCGTTCCATGCGGTTTACAGAAATTGGGCCATAAAGGAATTTACCCAAAAGCGGTGAATCATCCTTCGATTTTCCTGTTATTCCCTTTACTTCCATCCCCTACCTAACTTCCCTATCGTCCTTTTCCTACTAACCAATCGGATGAATATGTCGAAGTAGAAAACGATTTACCGTTGTAGAAACGAATCCAAATCTCGTATAAAATGGCAATGCGGGTGGACGCCAATAGGAAAAATTCAACAAACTCATTCGAACCATCTTTTTCGATGAGAAATGATCGTACGATCAATAAGGATTTCTATTTTTTTTGAAGCTATCTTTTTTCCTATTAAAAAAAAGGTAAGACGAGATTTATATCTAACTTTAGAAAAAAAATATATAATATTTAAAATTCGTGAAAAATCAAGTTCGAAATGGAAAATTTCGAGTTAAGGTGTCTTCGAAGAATTCTAAGAAGGTACATGTCTGTAATACAATATGCTAATAGAGCAATTAGAAATTTTAATTGCGAAGATACCGTCGTCGTTGTCGTCCTCCTCCTCCTCGTTTCTACCCCCTTTTTCCTTTTCCCCTCCCCTCGCCTCTTTCTCTGTCTCATCGCATCTCACCAAGTTAGCGAGCACGCTTGCAAACACGGGAGTAATAACGATATTCAAATGTGACTTCCATACGAATTCAACTTGCGTAAATCCGTACGTTGTACGTGCGGAGAGGGAGAGAGAGAGAGAGAGAGAGAATAATATTTATCAAGATTAACGAATTTATACAAGGTGGTAAAAATTAGAATCTGATATTTCAAGTTAGCACATGAATGATCAGATATTAGAAAAGAACCGAAGATTGACCACAAATAATTGTTGAATATTTGGAAAGAGCTAAATACCCTCATACACACACACACACACACACACACATATATGATAAATAATTTGTTTCACTTTAGTATAAAAATACAAAGAAACTTTTTCCTCAACCAAATATATTTGCAAGGGTTGGTAGGTACACGAAAGGTTCGGTTAAGCTCTAGGACTATTTTTAATTAGGAATGCTACGTTAATTGCGTAAAAGACATTACGAGAGTATTAACGTTCAGTTCCTGCTGTTGTCGATCCTAGCATAACTGTTTTGGAAAGCCATGAAAAAAGAAGAAGAAAACAAGGTGACTGGATGAAAAAGACAAAGAGAGAAAGAGAAGGATAATAAAGGTATGGTGGAATAAAGGAGATGGAAAAATCCTCTGAAGAGAGGAATTTTCGTGGTAAAGGGAAGCGACACGAGGCCGGTCTCGACGTTGCTTTATCACCGTAAAACCAACGTTTATTATTACACGCATCGGGGGGTTTGTTGTCGAGAATATACAGAGGGAGAAAGTAAAAATAAGTGGCGGAAGATAACGTTGGGAGAAACAGCTACGAACCTCCGTATTCTCTTCTCCGCTATTAGACCGTTCGTTGCAGTGATTCGCCTGTCAACGTTCTCAGATAAGAGTAACGCTTGAGATTTCAACTTCAAGAATATAAACGCTAACGAGAAAATATCTTTTCATAGTTAAATTTTGTAATAATCTCAATGGTTCAACAAAATTTCAATATTTAACAATTCTAGGTAAAAGTTAGATGTGATTTAATTGCAAAATAAAGAGATTTCACTTTGGATTTTGTATTTGATCCATTGAAAATTTTGGCCATGTATGCTTTAAACGAAAAGCAATGAAAAATTAATTGTATGAGTGATAGCATGAAAAAGATAATACTAATAAAAACATTGAAAATATTTGAATAACAGTAACTTCACTTTGTAATAATGTGTAATAGAGAAGAAAAATACTTGATGTACGGGAAAAAGTAATCTGAATTAAAAAGGTGTAGTTGTTTTAAAACGGTCAACTCGAAGGTGGTGGAAAAGAAAAGTGAAGATTAACACGGATCTTAATGTGGATTACAAATAGTAGGATAAAAGTAATGAGATAGGGGAAGAAGGACTTGGAATGTTAAATTTGCGGAGAATCGTCCAACCAGTGATGGTGTACGCTCTGCGAGGCAGTAACTAACTCGTGACATTTATTTCAACGGCACCGTAGCAACTTTATCCGTCTTTTTATGGTTTTCGTTGAGCGTACCATCCCTTCTTACTAACCCTCTCAGTTATACCCATGGGAACGAGCACGCTCATTTTTCGTCGTGCATGCCACCGCATAAATATCGACGAAAGTAGTACCTCACGGACTCTTTGCCAGAACGTTTACTCATGCACTCGGCTTCTTCGAGGGTGGTCACTTTTTTTCTTCTTCTTCTTCTTCTTTTTCTTCCTTTCATTTCTTTATCTCGTTTTATCGATTTTAAAGGAACCACTTCGATTTGCTCTATCAGCTTCCATGGATTTTCAAATATAATAAATACATAGATGATTGAACATTACATGTTTCCCGATAGCATCTACAATGTTTCTAATTATTTATTCAGCCAAGATATTCATATAATAAGAAACTTTCTGTGATTCGTAACGATCGCGTGTAAAAAAAGTTCAGTGGGGACAACGAACGCACATTCCAATGAATAGGATGTGCGCTCGTGCGCACACTTATGCATTGACGTTCGCGGATGATACATAATCAGTGAATATTAAGTACGTAATACTGTCAGGACGGAATCTTGATTATTTCCTGCCAATTTAGCCGCAGTTAAGTACTTCGCATGTAGAGAAATGCATTTGCTAGACGAGTGTTGGCCGGGGAATGTTGAAGGAGGAGCAAGGGGCCAGGGGTATAAAGGGAAGAGATGAAGAGGAGAGGAGAGAAGAGAAGAGAAGAGAAGAGAAGAGAAGAGGACACCGGGTCACGGTGTAATTAATTACAGATAAATGAGCGTGTATTGCAGCGTGTTTCGTGAGTTGTCGCGTGCAGAGAGGAGGGCAACATTGTGCCAGTGGCACCCCCACTGTCACCCCTCGTCGCCACCATCCGGAGGAGCTTGTACAACCGCAATGGGAGAGATAAATCATGAGGACAACACGTACGTGTTTCGTAACGTCTGAAACTAGACGAAATCATGCGAGTTTCTCGATGAAAGTTATGCCCACAGTTTATTGTTTCTATTTGTCAATTGGGTTCTCTAAATATTTCTATATTTTTCTTATATACACATATATACACGACATTGGTATTTATTTCATTAATTGCTATAATATAAATCAATTAGAGATGGTCTACGTTTAAAAGATTAAATTTACGTAGAAGGATAGGAATAATTGGATTTTGTCATCGATTGGATGAAATTGTGCAGAAATGTATTATATGCCCAAATTACAAAAATTTAAATCACATATCCGTTTATTACGTTCTTGCGATAAAAAATAATTAAACGATTTATGCGTGTTCATGACAAAGTTAATCAAAACAATTAGAGTGCAGCTGTAATTTAAAATCGTTTACTCGTAAGTTCGTTAAAGTCAAGAGAAAAATTAAACAAGATTGGCACGTCAACAATTATAATAGAACTTGTTTCACGATTGTAATAATCTTTTCCCCGATCCAATATTGTAGGTATCCTTTTAACATTTTCGACAAACTCTCGTTATCGATTCGATAGATTTTAGGACAATTTACAAGTCAAAGTAGAATTTCATACAAAAATGTTCTTTCCCTAATAAATCGTGACATTTTAGGAACACGAAAGAGCGGAACTAATGTATCCATTCGAAACGAAACGATGCAAACGAACGAATAAACGAACGATCGAACGAACGAAAGGGAAAGTTTCACGAGATATCTACGAGCGAATGAAGTTTTCATCGTTCGATGAATGCTGCATTCACGAGAGTTCTGAGTTTATAAATCTCGATTCACACGGATACGGGGAGAGAGAGAGAGAGAGAGAGACAGACAGAAAGGTGTGGGCTTGACGGTGCTTTAAAAGCACGCGCGAAAGTATTACCGGACGCTTATACCGGCAACGGGAGTTATAAATTCAAAGCGTTAAGCGGACGCTGACGCGATCGGTGCAAATAATCCACCATTTGTGTGTTGCTAATAATAACGATTCCCTTTCTTCTTTCTATTTTTAGATACATCTATGACGGATGGTTAGATACGAGATTGTTTTGTGGTTTCTTTTTTATCGATACACCCGATAACCGGAAGATCGTAATTCGTATGATAACCACCAGATGTATATGTCTTTAATGAGATATTGTTATAGACGATTGAAATTATCAAATAAATCACTTGCCAACAATTTCTTTTTCTCTTATTAGTAATAAATACAAATAAATATATAAAAAGATCTTAAGATAATCGCAAACAGTATATTAATTATTCGAATAAAAAAATAGTATAAAAAATATCCAAGTAAATCCTATGTAATAGTTCTTATTACTAAAGTAAATCGACAAGAGTAGAACTTAAACGTTACATTCTTAATGGGAAGTATTTAACTTGCAAACGTGGTATATTTTTCTTTTTGTATTACGGGTTGCTGCTTAATCACCTTCGATCTTGATCTTCTCTCTTTCTCTCTTCTTCAAGTTTCTTTAGCGTGTCAGCGCTTTAACGATTTGCAGTTCGTTATACCTCTGTAAAACGAAGCGTAATAATAATATAAAAGTGCTTCGTACGGATTCCTAAGGTGAGTTGTCGGGCAAGTAAGCATACCAACTGGTGAAACCAACTGATAAGAGAGAGACAGAGTGGAAAAGAGAAGAGGAAGAAGGGTAGGTGGTAGGGGAAGGGTTGGCAAAGAATAAAAGAAAGAGAGAGAGAGAAAGTGAAAAAGTGAGAGAGCCCAAGAGCGGCATAGACGATAATTGCTTTGATTCATGCAACTATGCGGTCGTTTCCGATGCGTTCGTTCGTTCGTTCGTTCGTTCGTTCGTTCGTTGGTTTGTTCGTTCCTGTTTAACGTGCATACGACTCGTTCGTACGGCTCGCAAATAACTGCTAACGTCCTGCAATTCGTTCGTGTACCGACGCGGACGTAATATTAACTGCATTTTCTTCCGCTTTACAATAAGCGCACTACGCCGCTCAACACGAACCTTTTTCGCAGTAGTGTTTGTCTCCTTCCTCTCTTTCTATCTTTTCATGTTTTTTTTTTATGCATGTAATCTGGTTTTTAAATGATTGGTTAGTATTTGTAGGGTTAGAATTTTTCAATATTTTCCGTCTATATTTTAGAAATGAATAAATTTAGTATTAATAAAAAAATATTAGATACATAAGTAGTATTATACTAATTTTATATCAAGAACTATTAAAGAATTTTAAAATAATATAATTTTTGAATATTTTTTAATTGAATATCTCTCTCTCTCTCTCTCTTCTTTATTAAGAAGAGCATAAAACTATGATTAACTATGATTTAATATTTTTTTTTCTTTTTCCATTTACCGTAAATATTGTTTTTTTTTTATAGATAAATACTAAATCAATTAGTAATTTATAGATTTTCTATCATTCCCTTTAATAAATTATGAATTTCAAATATCGATTATTTTTGTATTCAGTAGGCGATAATTCCGAGCAAGAGTTCGCGTAATACTATAGAAAATTGTCATCCAGATTGATTTACGATCGATACCATTCGTCCTATGATGCTTAATCATCTTTCAACGAAATTCATTCGCGAGTTGAATTATCGTTCTATCAGATTACTCGAATGTTCAACGATGCCTTCGATGAATGGGTCGTTGTGCGCATTTCAGTAGATGTACATCTCTTTCATAACTTCTTTCAAGTAAGAAAATAGGAGAAAAGGGTTAAATGAGACATAAAAAATTTTTTTAAACTTATTAGCAATGATTAAATATTGTATAAAGTTTTAATCATATAATGATGATCGTGAGATATTATTCGATATCGTTTTAAAAATAAAATACACAAATATATGAAAATACCGGAAGGAATCTAATCTCCTAGTAATAGCCGGAATCTGGTATTGGTAGGGTACTTGGAATCTTATTGGAAATTTACTCGATAATCGATGCTCCATTAAAGGCAGCAGATCGTAAGCTAGGAAAACGTGTTCTCGCGCTCGTTCCTACATCCGGTGCATAAATTAATAGATCGATATGCTTCCTCACGTATGATATATTCAATTATTCTAATATTGATTTCAATGACACGAGGAAAACGATATTTGTTAGAGCTTACGCGAAATGTGATCTTCCAATTTCAATATTTACAAAAATAAAATAAATCAGTTTTCGAACTTTAATATTTCTGATCAAAATGGAACAAATAAAAAGCAGAAAGTAGGATCGGGTATAAATCGTGTATCCTTTGGCAAAATGAAACTTAATGGTTAATAATTTAGTCGCATAGCATGCAGAACATAATAATGTCAGTTCGCTAGCGAGGAATTAATTTTACGAGTAGTATCGCATGCAGGTAGAGATGCACACAGCCGCACCTGTAAGCGACAGCCATTGTATTTTCAATTCGCTAGACTAACGAACCTGACCGTCCCAGCCTTGTGCGTCCTGCGGAACACTCGCGTGAAATTCTATCCGAGAAAATGGGATTTTATACTGATAATTTATTCGACGATCGTGCTCCCTATCAAAGCACAATCGTCCTATCTTGTTCTCTCTCTCTCCCTCTCTCTTTGATTCTGGTATCCTTTACATTCGCCGTATAACGCGTTTATCGATTTTCTTCCAAGTTCTCATCCGATTCGTGATCCAATTTGTTACTGTGTAACGTACGAACGAACCCATTAAAGGGACTTCCATCGAACAAATAACTATACTCGATATAAGTAGAGGAAACGGTATCGGTATATTAAGTAATACGATTCACCTAGGTATTTGACCTTTATATTATTTTGATAGGTTCATCACTTGAAACGTAAGTAACTTTAAACGATATTCGAAGGAACGTTGTTATGCGTTTCGAGTTATACCCCATCGGTTGATATGTACGCAAAAGATAGCATGCATAGCGGAAAGGTAAGAGAGATAGGGTGGGGGAAGAGAGAGGGACGATAGGGACTCTTGGAATGGAATGCGATATTCATCGATCGACCGCCATGTGTGAAATAACTCAAATGACACACGCGACTAGCTGCGCATATACGAGATCGGGTATACGTTGACGTTCTCGTTTGCTGTCATTCGTCAGAAAAATATTTCTTTCTTTCTTTAACTCTGAATATTCCATACAAAAATGATAAGAAAATACGAAAAAGAAGTATAAGAAAATCGTTATGGAAAAAGATAGAAATAGTAGAAATGTTTCCACGCAGTTGCAACTCGAGCGTAGATTTGTATTCGGAGACACCGATCATGTCATTGACGAATACGTCGTTTTCATGAATACCATATGAGACTTGGCATCGTATATATGTCCCAGAAATAGCGGGATACTCTATCTAGTGACACGATCGAGAAGTCTAACGTCGTTTTCTCTTTCCTGTCTAACAAAAGTCATAGCTTAGTCTAGGAAAGTATGGGTTGCATCAAGCTGTAGTAAAAAATAGTAGATGCTTTTTTTAGTGAAATATTTCAAATGTGCTCGTCAGTGTTTTCTCAGCGAAAATTTGAGGTAGATTAAAAGCAAAGTTATGGACGAATAGACAAAAATTTAGAGAATATTTTGATATAACTAAGTCATAGCTTAGTCTAGGAAAGTATGGGTTGCATCAAGCTGTAGTAAAAAATAGTAGATGCTTTTTTTAGTGAAATATTTCAAATGTGCTCGTCAGTGTTTTCTCAGCGAAAATTTGAGGTAGATTAAAAGCAAAGTTATGGACGAATAGACAAAAATTTAGAGAATATTTTGATATAACTAAGTCATAGCTTAGTCTAGGAAAGTATGGGTTGCATCAAGCTGTAGTAAAAAATAGTAGATGCTTTTTTTAGTGAAATATTTCAAATGTGCTCGTCAGTGTTTTCTCAGCGAAAATTTGAGGTAGATTAAAAGCAAAGTTATGGACGAATAGACAAAAATTTAGAGAATATTTTGATATAACTAAGTCATAGCTTAGTCTAGGAAAGTATGGGTTGCATCAAGCTGTAGTAAAAAATAGTAGATGCTTTTTTTAGTGAAATATTTCAAATGTGCTCGTCAGTGTTTTCTCAGCGAAAATTTGAGGTAGATTAAAAGCAAAGTTATGGACGAATAGACAAAAATTTAGAGAATATTTTGATATAACTAAGTCATAGCTTAGTCTAGGAAAGTATGGGTTGCATCAAGCTGTAGTAAAAAATAGTAGATGCTTTTTTTAGTGAAATATTTCAAATGTGCTCGTCAGTGTTTTCTCAGCGAAAATTTGAGGTAGATTAAAAGCAAAGTTATGGACGAATAGACAAAAATTTAGAGAATATTTTGATATAACTAAGTCATAGCTTAGTCTAGGAAAGTATGGGTTGCATCAAGCTGTAGTAAAAAATAGTAGATGCTTTTTTTAGTGAAATATTTCAAATGTGCTCGTCAGTGTTTTCTCAGCGAAAATTTGAGGTAGATTAAAAGCAAAGTTATGGACGAATAGACAAAAATTTAGAGAATATTTTGATATAACTAAGTCATAGCTTAGTCTAGGAAAGTATGGGTTGCATCAAGCTGTAGTAAAAAATAGTAGATGCTTTTTTTAGTGAAATATTTCAAATGTGCTCGTCAGTGTTTTCTCAGCGAAAATTTGAGGTAGATTAAAAGCAAAGTTATGGACGAATAGACAAAAATTTAGAGAATATTTTGATATAACTAAGTCATAGCTTAGTCTAGGAAAGTATGGGTTGCATCAAGCTGTAGTAAAAAATAGTAGATGCTTTTTTTAGTGAAATATTTCAAATGTGCTCGTCAGTGTTTTCTCAGCGAAAATTTGAGGTAGATTAAAAGCAAAGTTATGGACGAATAGACAAAAATTTAGAGAATATTTTGATATAACTAAGTCATAGCTTAGTCTAGGAAAGTATGGGTTGCATCAAGCTGTAGTAAAAAATAGTAGATGCTTTTTTTAGTGAAATATTTCAAATGTGCTCGTCAGTGTTTTCTCAGCGAAAATTTGAGGTAGATTAAAAGCAAAGTTATGGACGAATAGACAAAAATTTAGAGAATATTTTGATATAACTAAGTCATAGCTTAGTCTAGGAAAGTATGGGTTGCATCAAGCTGTAGTAAAAAATAGTAGATGCTTTTTTTAGTGAAATATTTCAAATGTGCTCGTCAGTGTTTTCTCAGCGAAAATTTGAGGTAGATTAAAAGCAAAGTTATGGACGAATAGACAAAAATTTAGAGAATATTTTGATATAACTAAGTCATAGCTTAGTCTAGGAAAGTATGGG
>JACGTP010000004.1:5537942-5678271 GCA_023678845.1 Mischocyttarus mexicanus
CCACTGTTAGACTGGTTTGAAATAAGCTATTAAAGTTTTTTTTTTCGAAAGCTGTTTACATGTTTATCGGAGGGGATTAATTCTATTATTCTCGAATATTATCCTCGTTACACATGCGCTACTTGTAGAAAATCATATTCTAAGTGTATGTGCGTGTATATACGTGTATACGTGTCTAAATCTAACAGAAGATTTATCCGAAAAGAATGGAAGTTATTTAGACATTTTTTAATATTAATTAATTATTAATTGGTTAATTAATTTATTAATATGTGTACGCACATACACTTAGAATATGATTTTCTACAAGTAGCGCATGTGTAACGAGGATAATATTCGAGAATAATAGAATTAATCCCCTCCGATAAACATGTAAACAGCTTTTGAAAAAAAAAACTTTAATAGCTTATTTCAAACCAGTCTAACAGTGGATTTCAAGGAGGAAGGTACGCATAACTTATACTTATTACATTTAAATAATAATATTCATTTTCTCTGATAATTTAACAATTATTTAGCATATGTCTACTACTCTTATGCACCCTTCTTACATTTAGGAAAGTTCTAATTCGTATACTTTGGTTTAAACGTTACATTCTTTCTAACGTAATTCAAAATATAAAAGAATTTCGATATAATTCTACGAGCCAGACCTCAATACTGGATTGAAATATTAATTTAAATATGCATTAATAATTTTCTCATTTTGATTTTTCAATAAATGCATTATGCACTTCTTAATGTAGACCATATTCCTAACCTTTTAAATTTTTTTCCAGTGAGTTTGGAGCAACATCCTTTCAAAATACTAATTTGACTGGACTATAATACAATTTTAAGTATCAGATTTTAAAATAATTTTTAAATATTAACGGTTTCCGTAATTGCAAGTAATTAGGACATATTTTTTAAACATACACCATCATCCTACATATCGATCGATTCCTTATCGATAAACTACTTGCTTATAGTAAAGTAGAATATTCTATTAATACGATAGATTTCTATATAGTAGAACACTGTGTTAATAAGATAAGTTATGGTATAGTAGGAAACTTCTAGAAAACTCTCTTACCAACAGTTATCTGATCGCTGAATGAGAAGACAACTCCTTATAGAGTTTTAAACTAAATTCGTAATTCATCTTACCTTACATTTTTCGTGGTACAATTTTGAAACGTTGGTCTATGTCGAATAAGATATCTCTCGGTGAATTGTAGGAAATTCGTTATATATGAAATACCCATAGAAAAACATTCCTTAACAACCGGCTTAGTTGAACGTTCAATGTTTGAAATGGCGTTCAATAGAGCTAAAATATTTCAAAATTATAACGCAACTTTATATCTCACAGATATTCGATAATAGTCGAATATATCGAAGAAGATAAATATCTCGATAACTGAACGTCTTACGTCAATATACGAAAAAAAAGAAAATTTGAAACAAAGGCGCGCAGTTGGTGAGTCATATAACATTTGAAATTAATCTTTTACGTTTCTGAGCATCTTTTCTCTAGAAGATATTTTACTCGAATTATTTAATTGCTATAAATGGTGAAAACAAATTATTGATTTCGCATTCGCTTGTAAAAACGAAAATCTTTTTATCTCGAACGGTTGCTCGGCTGAAATAAGAATAAAGATCGTACAGAGTCAATTATAAATCGCTCTGTGGAAAAAAAACAGTCGTTTAAGATTGTCAGAGAGCAGTGTAACGTCATGTTTCATCGGAAAGGCATTCATTAATAGTCATCAAACGGAGGTTGCATCGTTATCATTTCATGTGTTGTAAATGTCATATCATTTTGAAAATGCTTCTGGTTTCATTTAAAATAAAATATAGTTACTGACTCTGCAATAGAAGAACGTTATTAGGGCTACCTTATAAATGTAAGTAAAGTTTTTATTATATTTTTCTTTTTTATTTTTTTACATAAAAGTGTGCGTAGCTCGCCTGAATTTCTCGCTAATTGGAGAGAGAGAGAGAGTGTGAGAGAGTGGGTGGGAGGGAAAGGAAGGAAGGTAGAGATAGCATTTGATTCGGTGACAGATTGTTGGCCAAATGGTAGTTTGAAAACGTTTGAAACTTATTTGTAAATATATATACATATATATATATATATATATTCTTATTAGTAAGATGATCCAAATGAGTAATAAATTTTCTATAAAAAATGTCTTTTCACGATTTAATCCTTGAAACTGTCTGCTCTGTTGATTATGCAAGTAATGTAAGTTTTCGACCACCTTAATTTAAATGTATAGGTTATGATCACGTGAATTGAAAAGGTTAAAGTTAACAAATTTTCTTTTCTATAATTATATTTCTGACTCTACTATTACAATATTATTTTCAATTAGTAAGTCAACGCTCCAAAACTCCAATAAGTCAGGTGTGTAAATTCAAGTTCTAGCGCTTATAATAGAAGATAGTTTGTTTTGAGGCAGTCTTCTATTTAACAACAAAAATGGAGATACAAGAAAGTATTGGTAAAAAAAAAATTTCTTTTATGAGTACCATGCGTCACATACCAGAATGTATATCGGAAGGAGTAGAGCGGTTTTTTTATATGTAAGTTTAAAACTCATTAAATATTCATAGCACGATTTAGTACTACAAACACTGGCTAGAATGAATGATAAGTATATTACTGGAAAATGATTTTATTTACTTCTTTCAGTTTGGGATCAAGAATAGCTTTACATCCGAAGAGATGTTTGATAGGAAATGTTATAATTATTATACTTTGTCTTGGTGGATTGTATTGGTTTCGACAAGAAAAGAATCCGCTGAAACTTTGGATTCCTCCCAACTCTGATTTTGTACATGATACAGAATGGTTTTTATCAAACTTTGGAGAAGGACAAAGAATGGAAAATGTAATTTTGACAGGAGATGACATCTTGCAGCCAAAAATACTTGCTAAAGTATTTATATATTATGCTATCAATTTTTCTACATTACTCAAAGTTAGTAATTACATTAATATGCTTTATTTTCAGTTGAATGAAGTTACAAAACAAGTGGTATTAACTAAAGTTTTTGGTACACATGCGTTTATTTCGTGGACAGATGTATGCTTTAAGTAAGTTATTATATATGCATATCCAAAAAGCTGCGAACAATGTTAAAAGTTCTGCTTTGTTGACAGAATACCCTCCTTAAAAAGTCATATGCGAAATACAAGGAGTACGATTCATTTAGACGATGATTTCTTCGAAGAAGAACCTGCTACAGATTTAAATAAAACAGTATTTGAACCGGCTGTGCATGTAGATACTAAACTATATTGCAACATATATAATAGTTTACCAAGAGCTTGTTTTATATATAGCATCCTTGATCTTTGGGAATATAATAGCGATTGGATCAAGAATCAAACAAAAGAAGACATCATTACGAGAATAAATACTGTTAAAGTCAGCCCTACTCTTGGTCATCCTATGAATTTCACCGATCTTCTAGGTGATGTTACAAGAGACAAAACTGGGAGAATTGTGTCAGCCAAAGCACTTAAAACGCAGTTCATGGTGCGCGTTAACTTTTCTAACATAGACATGGACACGTCTGGAAATGATGCTGGAACAGCTGATTGGGTAAGGTAAGTCTCTATGCCATTTTTAATGCGTATACATTGAGTTTTTGCATATGTATAATTCAAGTGAATATTGCAAATCAAATCTTGTTTTTTTGTATTGAGGTTAAAAAATATTGTAGAGTTAAAGGATGGATGAGACAAGGTGAACCACTTATTCGATTACATTTGTTTTTTAGTGTAAATAATTAGTATTCATATAATAGATAGTTAAGAAGTGATTGCAATATATATTTAGTACTTTATACATAAAAACATATTTGTATAGATGTTGTTTATCCTAGCTTAATTATTGGTTATCAGAAATGAATAATTACATATAATTTATATTACAATTTATAAAAAGATAATTAATAACAAGATTCTCATTCTCAATGATAATTTATGCTCAGGTGACGGAAGAAGCATTGAAGTGGGAATCAGGATTTCTGCTTACTCTAGAAAAAGCTTCAACAGAATTGAAAAATTGGAACAATGATCACTATCGGAATGAAACGTTGGGATTATTTTATGAAGCAGGTAGAAGTTTTGGTGACATCAGTTCGTCTACCTTGTTTCAAGATATAGATAAATTAGCGATAGGAATATTGTTGATGTTCTTTTACGTTCAATTTATTATTTCTAATTTCAACTGGGTAGAATGGAGGGTAATTATAATGCTTCTGTAAATTCACATTTATAAAAATAGTTTTATACATATATACTATTTTGATATTTTAATTTGAAACAGTTTTATCTTACCGTGACTGGACTACTTTGCGTTGGTGGTGCCTTCATAATATCCATCGGCGTATGTTCAGCAATTGGAATTCCTTATGGTCCAGTACATACATCATTACCATTTATGTTACTGGGTCTTGGAATAGACGATTTGTTCGTAATGATGGCTTCTTGGAATCAAATACATTCACTCGAAGAAAATAGAAAAAAAGCATTGCATGAAAGAATAGGTCTAGCATTGGGCCATGCGGGTTCTGCTATTTGCATCACATCCTTTACCGATGTTGTTGCATTCATTATTGGTGCATCAACGGTGTGTATTCGTTATTTTTTTTCTGCCTATAAATTAAAAAAATATTTAAGTATCATTAATTTTCAGATATTACCATCGCTCCAATCATTTTGTATTTACGCTGCAGTCGGAGTTCTTGTGACGTTTTTATTACAAATCACGTTTTTCGTCGCTTTTTTTACCTTGGATGCAAAACGAATCAAACAGAAAAGAAATGGTTTAATACCATGTATAGTTCATGAAAATCATCTTTCGAAAATTGTCGATCCCAATGAAACATTCTCTACGAAATTAATAGATCACTTATATTCAAAAATCGTTCTAACTGTACCTGGAAAATTGATTATTCTATTGACCACGATAATAGTAGCATCGGTAGGTGCAATTGGCTCGTATCAATTGGAACAATGGTTTGATCCAATATGGTTTCTGCCAAAAGGCACCCATTTAAATGACTACATAGTTGCAAGAAATCAATACTTTTCTCAAAGAGGTCACAGTGCTTACGTTTTTATTGGTGACATTAATTATCCATCCGAATTTTCTAAAATAATGATGCTTGCTTCAAACTTGAAGAATTTATCATCAGTGGAGAAGGTTGAATCTTGGCCAGAGGATTTTGCAAATTTTGTGCAGAACTTTTATCAAGCAGGTAAATCTGAAAATATTCGCGAATAATACAATTTATTAGTACAGTTTTGATTTATTTTTAGACTTGACAACGAACAAGACCAAAAACGAAGATTTTCAACGATATTTATCGAAATTTCTCTTCAGTCATATGGGTGGAAAATATCAAATGAATTTTCATTTCGATGGAAAACTCAAGTGCGGAGAGGACGCACCTCGCATTTTAATTGCAACTATGGAATTTTTCTTTACTAAATTTACTGGTCCTCACGAGTGGATTCCAGCGATGGACGATACTAAACAAGTTGCGAGAGAAACTGGGATTAATGGATTCGTGACGATTTGGAGTAAAATGTTTAGTACTTGGGTAACTGATAAATTGATTGCACAAGAAGTCTTGCGAAATCTCATCTTAGCTCTTATTTGTGTAATGGGTACTACTGCTGTTCTGATAGCAGAACCTCAAACATGTTTCTGGATCTTGTTGTGTGTACTTCTGACGCTTCTTAATGTTTGTGGATTTATGTATTTCTGGGGACTGACAATAGATATAGTTTCATGCATAGGTGAGTTTTTTCTAATACCGAATTTAATTGTATCTAAGGTAATAAATAAAACATTTTTCGTTGATATGATTTAAACAGGTCTGGAGTTAGCGGTAGGTCTAAGTGTGGATTATGCCGCACACGTCGCACATGCTTTTCTGAATACCTCGTCAAAGGAAAATAACAGTCAGGATCGTAAGATAAGGGCATTGATCGCAGTAAAACACATTGGAGCTGCTGTAGCATATGGTGCCGGTTCAACATTGTTAGCTCTCTCGATGTTAGCTTTTTCGGATGCTTATGTATTCCGTGCGTTTTTTAAAATATTTTTTTTAGTAATATTATTTGGCCTTTGGCACGGCTTATTGTTTCTACCCATTGTATTGAGCACAGTGGGCCCTCGAAGTCTTCGACATAATAAAAAACAACACTCAAATGATCCCAATGCGATGAGGTTAAAGAACGACGAAGAAGAATCATTGAACGAGGAAACGGATAACTAATTCATTATATTTTATCGTATTGATAGCGATAAAGTATCTTTATGGTTTTATAGATATTCAACAAGTAAATTCTTGCATTGCATTGTATTTTTTTCTTTATCAATAATATTTATTTTTGGTTCAATAAACATACAAAATTATTACACTATTCGTACTATTAATCACACATTTATACAAAAATAATAATAATAATAAAAATAATAATAATAATAAGAATAATAATAATAATAATAAAAGTCGGATAACTTAAAAACGGCATTATTTATAATAGATTTATATATAATATATTAAGATATTATATAATTAAACAAGTAGAAAATAATATTATAGCAAGGATTGATATAGAGATTTATTATTTTTAATAATTATCGATTGGAAAGGAACATGACTATTATAAACGTAACGTAATCGTGTTCTTCCTGCTGAATGCGTTCTTTTCTTTCCAAGTTTTTATCTGTTCTTTTTTTTGTTTTATCTTCTTGCTTCTTGCTTCTCTCAATATGTATAATCGTAATTAATGTTTATGACGTAAAAATGAGCGACGAGGGAGCGACCATGGATGCGATTGGTTTGCTCCCTCCGCTATTTCTCTCAGTCTTTCACAGTCTAAAAACATTCGCTCGATTCTTTTTTTCACATCATTTCTCGATCTTTTCCTCTCAAAATTTTTTTTCTCTCTCTTTCCCACTTCTCCTTCCTTACTCTTATCTTTACCATTGATAATCTATTTTATTTTTATCAGGTTTTTATATTTTCGCAAAGACAGATTTTTCAAAGATAAAAATAAGTAAAGTTAAAGAGAGGGAGAAAGAGAGGAGAGAAAGAAGATAAAGAAGATAAAGAAGAAATAAAATAGACTTCACAGATATACACAGTCATACACAACAGACAGACAGACAGACGTACACACCCGAAGAACACCAAACACTCGGAGAGGCGCTCACGTTTCTAAATTCAATCGTACACGCGCGGGATAGTTGAACCGTCGTCGTCCCATGTATCATCAGGAAAACCGATCGGCGTAGGAGAAATAGGAGTGGTAGGAAATCTAGGGACGTCAACGGCAAAGCCACGCGTAATGAACGGAGATAGATACGCACACGCACAGACATACACATACATACACAGATCTTAATACTCGAAATCTCTTACAAATTGTGGGGACTCGTATATTTCATAATTAATGAGGAACCATCGATGATACAATGATAATATTTTATTTAGCAAAACGTGCCGATTTAGAGGACTGTCGGAGGGGGGGGGATAATAACGTTAAGGGAGGGAGAAGAGAAGGGAGTCGATGTGGCGAAACGACCCGTCACACGATGAGACTGATTTAATGCGAGGTAAAATAAAGAGAGAGAAAGAGAGTCGAGATGACGATAGACAAACGCAATGGCTTTATTAATACAGGAAAGATCGAAGGTTTAAAAAGTTGGAAAGTTTGAGGGATCAGAAGGGCATGCTATTCGTCAAGATATACGGCGTTGTTTTTTTTTTTTTTAAGGAATAATATGCATATCCTGGAGATATATCGTGTATACCATCTGGGAAAGACACTCAGGGCAGCAGACGAGACCATTGACATAGAAACTATACTACCGACTATATGTTATGCCTATCTAAAAAGTCTCTTACTCGACGTACATATATATTAACGAACATATGTACTTGCGTATGTACATACGTTTTGTTTAAACTTTTCTTCTGATAAAATTCTTTAATATTCGTTCGTTCCCTTTCATCTCTCTTTCTCTCTCTCTCTCTCTCTCTCTCTCTGTCTGTCTCTCTCCTTTCTTTGCTCGATTAGTCAATTCACCATCTTTCTTTTTTTCCTTGCTTCTTTTTATCTCTCCTACTCTCTTTGCATTTCTCCTTCTCCTCGATCTTCTTCGATCTTTTTCACTTCATCTAGTTTTACCCTCCTTTTTATTTATAAGATAAAACGCTATGTAGTCTTTATTAGTGAAGCTTATGCCCCAAAATCTACCAGAGGCACTTTGGGTTTATTAGTACCATTTTGAAGTCGACGTGTGCAAAGGAAGATATATGCCCTTTAATTCCCCTCTGCCCTTTCCCATCATTCTTACAAAATCCTCGATATTTCACAGAGTAACGACGATCGAAAGAGTTCTGAGATTAAAGCCTGATTTGAATTTTCTCTCTCTCTCCATCTCTTATTTTTTAATCGTGATTCCAACAAATCGTACAAATAATCCGAACACTCCGACATTAAACCTTTACACTTGAATATATCACGAATTATCAATTTTTTATTTAAAGATAGGAAATGACATATAAATAATACAAATTAAAAAGAAAAATATTCACCATTATTGTATAGACATTTTATTATTTTATATAGACGCCATATATTTATTAAGTGTAAAGGGTTAATACGATTATTATTCTCCTTCACGACCTCTCTCTTTTTCTTTCTTTGTCTTTTTTTTTTTCTTCTATCTTTATCAGTTCATTGTCTTCTCCCACGTCTAGCTTTCGATATTATCAGCTCTTTTCCAGACTTCGTTCGTCATTATTAAAATATTCTCATTCTCAACACCTCTCGTCATATCCCATCGTTTATTTTTATTTTTACCCTGTCTGGCCTTGCCCATTTTCGTCGCGCGTCTTTACACTTTTCCACTTTTCTCTCCCTTTCCTTTTCATTTTTCTCCCCACCCCGAGCAACTTATCAACATTTCCCGCGTATCTTTTCCACTCATTCGTTTATGTATATAAGTATTTATTAGTATACTTTCCTTACCTTTCGGCCACGATCTATCTAATCCAAATTGTTTATTCTTCTTCTTCGTCAGTACTTTTTTCGAGCTAATAAATATTTTTTTTCTCCACGAACAACTTCATATTGAATTGACGCACAGGACGCGCACCTACCACCACCATCATCATCATCATCATCACCTGCTTTAAAATCACGCACGAGAAACATACACGAACGAACGAACGAACGAACGAACACATCCACATAGAGACATACACATACACGCATACGTACGCACATATATGTATATTCACACATCGGACGATTCATCGTTTTTCGTCGTATTTCGTCCGATCGCATTGTCACGAGTTTGTCGAGAAGAGACACAAATCGGTGTCCATGTCATACATTTATTAAAAATAATATAAATTATACAATACGTCAAGGGATCGTACGTTAGGGGCTTGTTTTTGGGGGGTAACTTTGGTAGCGTAAGTTTTCCCGTTAAATCGATTCAAAATTCTGCATTGATAAGTTCTTTCTTCATTTTCCAGCGACGTTATACTTACTACGTTGGAACCTCGAATCTTTTTCAAACGACTCGACCAAACATCTTTACGAGCAAAGACTGAAAAAATACATAGAAAATAACAAAGTTGGACCAAGCGACGATGTGGAGGATGCATGGAAGAAACTCTCCACGAACATAACCAGAGCGGCTGAGGAAGCATTAGGTAAGCGAAGAATTGGTGGGAAGAAGAAAAACAACAAGAAGCCATGGTTTACAGACGAAATAAGAGACCTAGCCATGGAGAAAAAAGAAGCTTATATACATTATAGAGACAAGAGAATCAACCACTCGCAATATAAGCTTATTAGAAACAAGACGAACAACAGAATAAGAGAAATAAAACGGAGCTTCTGGGAGAAGTTTTCAACAGACATGGAGCACGATATGTACGGAGGTCAGAAACGAGTATGGAATATGCTAAGAAACCGTAGCAAGCCGTTGAATGAATACGTGCAATTATGCAAAATTTCCAAAGAAAGCTGGGAAAAACATTTCGAAAACCTTTACCGTAAGTCTGACACTAAGACTCAAACAGAAAAAGCTGCAACTGATGAGCAAGGACATTGGAGGTGCACAAAAGAACTACTAAGGGCGTCAATCCAGAAACTGAAGAGCCGCAAAGCCCCAGGCCTGGACAATATCACCAACGAACTGATTAAATACGGAGGTCCATCACTGATAGACGACCTGAATAGCCTTTTCAATAAAATCATAGAGGAAAGGAAAGTGCCAATCCAATGGAAAGATAGCATAATCATACCGGTATTCAAGAAAGGGGAAAAAACCGACCCCCAAAACTATAGGGGCATTAGCCTTCTGAGTGCGGTTATGAAACTTTTCACAAAATTAATATCAGAAGTTGTAGCTGATACAGGAATAAGCGAAGAACAGCAAGGTTTTCGAAAAAACAGGTCCACAACAGACGCAATCTTCGTTCTGCGTCAAATCGTAGAAAAGGCAATAGAATACAACAAAGTTGCCTACTTATGCTTTGTCGACTTAGAAAAAGCATTTGATAACATCAGACTAACAGATGTAATCAATGTACTAAGACAAAGAAAAATGGACCCTGGCATCACAGCTATAATAGAGGAAATCAACACCGGCAACACGTGCTTCATCAAAACCAACGGAGCCCTTTCGAAGCGAGTACACGTAGCAAATGGAATTAGACAGGGAGACAGCTTAAGCCCAATTCTATTTAATTTAATCATGGACGAAATAATAAAAGAAGTAATGACTGCCGGAAAAGGATACAGAATGGGGGTTAGGGAAATAAAACTTATAGCATACGCTGACGACGCAGTGCTAATAGCCGAAGACGAGGACAACCTGCAAAGATTGCTGTACAGATTTGAAACAACAGCCAAAAAATTTAATCTCAACATTTCTGTACATAAGACAAAGTCGCTCACAATATCTAAAGAGCCAAAAAGATGCAAACTTGCAGTTAATGGACTTAGCGTCGAACAGGTGATGAAATTCCGCTACTTAGGAGTCAATATAACTAGCAGTAAGAACATCATAGAAGAAGTACGAGCTCAAACAAGGAAAGCAGCAATAGTATCCGGCTGTCTTAGAGACATAATTTGGCGCAACAAGTACATGAGCATCAACTGCAAGTCTCGTATTTACAAGACCTGTGTAAGGCCAATTATGTCATATGCCATTGAAGCAAGAGCCGAAACCGCTGCTACTAAGAGACTACTAAGGAGCACAGAAATGAAGACCCTACGTTCCATCTCTGGCAAAACACTGTTAGACCGCCATCGCAACGAAGATATAAGAAAAGAGTGCAATGTCCAAGATATAGTGCGCTGGGCCCGCCAAAGAAGGAGAGAATGGAGGGATCACGTTGCGAGAATGGAGAACAACCGTCTGCCTAAGATAGCACAAACACAGAAGCCAAACTCGAGCAGGCTACCGGGAAGACCTTGCAAACGATGGTGTGAAAGCTGGACCTCCTCATCGCAGGAGGTATAAAAATACAGAAAAAAGAATAAAAAGTTGGAGAAAAAAACAGGACAATGTCCTAAACTAAGAAGAAGAAGAAGAAGAAGAAGAAGAAGTTATACTTACTCTGACCGACTATCATTATGTGGCAGACATAAATTACAGTTTTTTTTTTTTAGCGATTTCGAGAGTAAACGTATTATGTGTATATGCATATAAATTACGCTCGCCAAACGTCGTCCATTGCGATCGATTCTTCTGTCGCTCGTATATTTTTCTTTTATAACGCGACTATTCTTTCTCTCCCTTTCAAACATTTCCTTTCGTTCCTTCTTTCTTTCTTTCACGCATACCTTTCATACATACATAACAAAACATATTCTCTCGTACTTTCGGACACACCAATATTAGCTACATCCACAAAGTTTAATATTACGCTTTTTTAATTAATGATTATCAATTCATATCAATTCAATATCAATGTATTACAATCAGACAATACTCAACAATGATCGTTATTCATTATATATTACAATAATTAAGAATGACAACAACATGACGACGGAGGCGTTGAAGCATTACAAGGGGTTTTTTGAGAGGGGGATCGGGGTGGCCAAAGGTTTAGATGAGTGGATGGATCGATGGAGGAATGGTAGGATGCGAAAGAGGTATATGTTAGGATAGCACGATGCGATCGAAAGTGAGGGATGAAAGAGAGGAAACGTTGATGCTTTTTAAAACGGTGAGGAAACATATATTTTATGAGCCGTGTGATGAGATAGACATAGACAAAGACAGAGACAGAGACAGAGATAGAGAGGGGGGGAAGTAAGAAGGTGATTTTTTGTTTTCTCGAACGATATCAATGAGATTAGGTAGAGGGGGGTTGGAGTGAAATAGATAAGGTACTTTTTGACTCTTTGCGTATGTATGTAAATACGTGTATACGCGTGTGTAATGTGTTTTGATAATAGGGTAGGGATTACAACAATGAGAGGGCACGAACGATTAATGATAAAATGGAACGATGAACTTGGAGACCAAGGAGGGGAAGCACGCACACTCAACATAACCGTCACATCGAGCTGGCCTCGCGCGCGGCCATATATTCATTTAGATTAATACTTACTAACTAACGCACAGTCTGTTTTTACACACGACACATCTCATTTTCTTTTTTTTTCTTTGCTCGCAAGCATCTCTCTTTCATTATTTTCTTCTCACTTTTTCTTTTTCTTATCTCTAACTGTCTCTTTCGCTTTCTTACTCTTTCTCTCTCCCTTTCTCGAATGCATGTAAGTATAAATAATACGCTCGTTGCGACACGTGCGTACGCGCAGCATGGCATGTTTCCTTTTTTCTTCATTTTATTTAAATTTAATTTTTGTTCTTTTTATATTATTTAGTTTGATACAAGAAGAAGGAGATTCGCGTACGAAATCTCGACACGCAATCGTCAACACGTACGCACGATCTTCCCCTCTCTCACGGATACAGCGTATACGTACACGCACGCTCGCGCCAGTATAAAGTGTATATATGTACACATATTATACATACGACATACCATCCAAGTATATATCCATATCGTTTAATTAATCGTCAATTTTCTTTCTTTCTTTACTTTTTTTTTCCGTTTTTTAATTCTTTTTCTTCTTCTTTTTTATTCTTCCATATGTATATTTATATATATATCATAAATCATTGAATGTATGAGTGAATGAGCGAATTAGTGAATAAATGAATGAATGAATGAAATTAATTAATTGTCGTATTACTTCTTTAAAATTCGGATCGTTTACTTTTGATAATTCGCAATAAAAAATAAAGAATTAAAAAATTAGATAAAAGAGAAATATATATAAAAAACAAGAGATAACGCAGAAAAAGATGAAGTGATTACTTTTTCGGCTAATTTTTTTTTTTTATAGCGGTGGATGGAAATGTTTCTCTTCATTCGTTTAAAAATTGTCGACCAATAGTCCAGTCATATTAGCCGGATTTTCGGCTCAAAATGGATGTTGCTTAAAAATCCTCGAAAAAAATTGGAGAGGTCGAAAATGTGGTCTACATTAAGTGGTGTTCATGATACGGCTGCAAATGCTCTTTCAATTAAAAATCAAAATTTGATCGCATGATTTTTTCGTGATTTTTTTCACATTTTGATTTTTAATTGAAAGAGCATTTGCAGCCGTAGCATGAACACCACTTAATGTAGACCACATTTCCGACCTCTTAAATTCATTCGAGGATTTTTAAGCAACATTCCGTCAAAATGCTAATACGATTGGACTACAATCCAATTACCGAACGGAGTTAGTTGGTCGACGCGCGCGCACGATTTTTAAACACATTTACAAATATAGTTAATCGATTGAATTCAAATCGATCAGGTAGGTCGATTGACGAATTCGTTCGTACGCTTAATCGCTAAACTGTCTGTCTATTTATTTATATTTATTCATTTTCATTTATTTATTTATTTATTTATTTTACGTTCGTTTAAAATCCTAATCGATGGTCCACGCCGCTATTGAGGACCAATGAATGATCGTTAGAAAAGAAACTATTTCTTTTTTCTTCTTTAATTTTTTTATTCCCCTGCTCCTCTTCTTCCTTCTTTCCCGCTCTTCTTTCTCTATCGTCGTCTTTTTAATTTTTTTTTCATCGGCACAACACACGCACCGCCTTGTTCACCGCTGTAGAAATGCGAGAAACGCACACATCGATTTACGAGTACTATATATATATATATGTTATATGTATATATATATATATATGTATATATATAAACGATTAAACGTAATTTTGGTTACTTTATATGTACAGAGCAACGAAAGCATTCGTCGCACACACACGCACCCTCTTTTCCCGCGCACACTTTTCAATCGGCGACCATTTTTTTACCCTTTTTTATTTTCCTTTCGTCAGAAGATAGCTTTTTTTTTTTAATTACTTTGTCGCAGCACATCATTATATTCTTCGTCCCTTTTTTATAATTTTAATTTTAATTTTAATTTTAATTTTAATTTTAATTTTAATATTAATATTATTATTATTATTATTATTATTATTATTATTATTATTATTACTTATTATTATTATTATTATTATTATTACTTATTATTGTTATTATTATTATTATTATTATTATTATTATTTTTATTATTATTATTATTATTATTATTATTATTATTATTAATATAATTATTATTTTTGTTGTTGCATTTGCATTTGAAGTTCCTTGAACTTGAGCGTTCGCAATGTATGTTCTCGATCGTAAAACCCGTTTAGTTTTCTTTCATAAAAACTTAAAGGTCGTTCGCACGAAGAAAATTCGAAGCACGATCGATTCGATCTCACTGTAGGCCAGTTCTTCGTCTTCTTTATCGATAAACTCTTTTTTGCTTTACTTCTCTCTTCTTCTCACATTTTCTTTCCTTCTTTCTTATTCTCTGTGTGTTCAAAGAACAAGAACAACGGCTAATCTTGAACGCGTTTAACAAGGTAACTCCTGACGAGCGGGCTTCGACGTATGTTTCATCGAATTCATGGTGCATCAGGGGTTTTCCGCCGCCATTATATTATGGACCTGCTCGAGTTTGTACGCTAGTCTTTGCTTCTGCGAGAACTCGTCTTCCTCCAAAGTAACTATCAGTTGTTCGTTGTATTTACCCGCGTATGTGTAAAGTTCGTATAGGGCACAATTTGTGTTGAATTCCGTTGTATGTAACTGCGAGAGAAAATAGAATTAATTTGTCTACGAAGTAGAATCGTTTTATAGAGTTAGACGAAAATGAAGAAGAAGTATTAAAAAGAAAATAGTTTAGGAATTAGAAAAATACCCTCGATTCTTCGGCAAGCATAGCGTTCATGTCTTGGTCGGATATGGCAGGCATGACTTTGATATCCGAGTAGTAACGTTCTACCCATTCTTTGTACACTGGAATGTCTTTCGCATAAAGCAATTTCGAACTCGGGGAGTCCTTACCTAGAAAAAGATAGACAAATTATTATATAATGAATTGAAAGAAAGTAACAAGAAGTGAAGGAAAAAATAATGAACGTTTGACAAACCTAATCTATGATCCGACGTGGAGCAACTGTCCATAAAGGTCTGTGCCACAACGGATAAACACGAGTCGACTATATTCGATTTGTGTATGTCAAAGATGAAATTTGGATTTTTAATTAGATTAACCCAAAACCTTAGAGGCAAGGAATTACTCTTCCATGTATGGACCACTTCGGGGTCGGATATGCCATGTTGAAGCGCTTGATCGTCCATAAAGTCGAACATATATTTAATAGCAAGAGGAAGCGCCGATCCTCGATGGGCGGTACTAAATATAGTCTCGAAGAGATCGTCTACGAATTTCTGAAGAGTACCCTTGGTAGCGAGTAACCTCGTCAAATAGATCTCAGAGACCATTTTGTTACCACGATCACCTTCTTTTCGTGCATCTGTATCGTGATGTTTCACCAGATGCCAACACTTCATACCACCATCGTGATTTTGATTCAATGGCGACGTCGCACGCGAAAGAGGTGGACTCGCCGAGCTGAATTTACTGAGATTCAGAGTCTCATATTTGTGAGATTTATCCGTCTTTTCAGACAGGATCGAAAGATTATAGATGGACGATTGCTTAGAAACTAAATTTAGCGAGGCCGAATCCGGTACCCTGTAATGATTCAAAGTATTTCGTTTCTTCCATTCTCCTTCCATCTTAGTTGTCGTGTCCTCGTCGTACAGGATCAATCTGCCAGATGCTCCGGTTCGCCATTCTAACACATTAAAGGGAGAGATATATACTATTATACTATTATACTAGTATATATCGTACGACGATATATTTATATGTAGTATATAACGTACGACGTTATATACGAAGGAGATGAGAAGAGAGGATGATCTTACCGAGATCTAAATCATCTTTCTTGGGTCTTTGGCTGTAAGGCGTAGCTCTGTAAATGGTATCCAATGCCTTCTCTTTAACTTGAGATATCGTGTCGCAGTCGAGAACCTTAACAGGTACGTTCTCCGTATTTGGATCGATTCCACCAACGTAGGCAGTTTGTTGCGATATGGAGACGTAAACGGTCTAAAAAAGAAGAAGATGAAAAAAAAAAAGTCAACTCGATTGATTCGAAATCTATACTTCGATCTATCTTATAATATGAACGGAAAAGAGTTTGGTGTTTTTACCATTGGCTTAAAGTCGATAGACTGCCTGATTAATTTCTCTTCGGACAAGGAATAACGTGCTTCGGACGTGATGGCATCGACCGGACCTTTGTCGACTTGCTGCTTTACAGCTCGGAAGAGTACGTACAGTGGCTCGCCAGCACATTCACGCATAAATTTGTACAAGAGGAAGGTGAACCAAGCTGACAACATCTTTTCCGCGACGCTTTCCGTTCTTAAATATTATTTTTGGGGAAAAAAAAGGAAGATATTTATTTACTTCAACAATGTAACAAACTTTAAGATGCAGATGAAGATTTCGTCAATAATTATTCTCTTACCTTCTCAAAAACAACTTCGGATGGCTCTTTCCTTCCGTGCATTTCTCGATTAGATCCGCTAAAAGGGTTTTTAGAATATCCGTGCAATATTCCATTTTGCTTTGAAGCGTGACCATGATGAGACTAGCCACGTTTACTCTATCTCTCATCGAAAAGTACCGATTGCTTTCCAAAGTTCTTACAAAAAGTAAAAGAAAGGTCTTGTTCATGATTAATTGACCAAACAAACGCAGACCTTTTTCTTTTCGTACCAATTCAGGTCTGTCCCATTGAAGTACTGGGCTGTTATCGTCGCTTGGGAAGAGTATCATCTTAGTATAATTGCAATAATCGAGGAACGGTATACCACCGCTCGTTAAGTCGCCGGTTAAATCAGTCATCTCCGTTTGTAATTCGGCAAAGGCTTCCTTACATTCGGCGGCTACGCGAAGCTCTAGAATATCCATTTGTTCTTGCATGTTCTTCAAAACTCTGTTACTCTCTGTCGATTTACGTCTATAAGCTATAAGGAATGCTATGAAGACGAATACTAGTATAATGATAGCAGCTATGACACCGATGAGGGCTGGCTTTGATAGTGGGCCATTCAAGCCAGCTGGCAAAGCATAACTGAGCTTTCCAATGTTATAACGAAGCGTACCGCCTACGATTACTATCACCTCTGGCAATTCTTGCTTGTTAGGAAGTCCTTCAGAGTCCAACGCCGGTGGTTGGGTCAATGGTGGTCGACAGGTCAATTGTTGCTTCGACAAGGAGGTTACGTTGCAGAAGGAATTACCAATTTGTACTACCACGTCGGAGTCTTGACAAGCTCGATCCAGATGTTGACCGTTGATCGTGAGGTAATCGCTTTTGTAGTACTTCACCTCCTCGTCGAATACGTCGTAAATCGGATTGGGATAGAGAAGAAATGCATGGAAACGGTGCTGTGTGAGGTTCTGTACAACGGTTACGTTATCCATTCTAAAACCGTATTCCAAGGTTAGAGGCTTTTCAGCATCTAAGATCACGTTTTCAGGGATTTCAATCGTAGGTGACTTGCATATCATACTTTCCTGACTGATCACCTTGCATTCCGACACGAACATCTTTTCATCGTAATACACGTACATTTGCGGGCTCTGAATGTAGCCTAGATTTTTTCCAGTAACTGAGATCTTTATACCTCCGGCTGGTATACCCTTGGGTATCTTTACCTGACCTTCCACGCCACTCTCCACGCTTATGATCGTCGGATCGTCTACGTACTCGAAGAAACCATCGTAAAGACGATGGCCGCCGTCAAAGGTCATGTTCAACGTGCCGCTTCTCTTCCTGTCGCTAGCAGTGGTCACGCAAAGGGCTTCGTTAGGTTCTGTACTTATTATCGAACAAGGAAGCTTGTCGATATAAGCACGAATTTTGCTACCAGCGTTCATATATTGACCAGTTATTTTGATTACCGTACCGCCGCTCAACGGTCCATACTTGGGCGTTATAGAAATGATTTTTGGATCTACAAATTCATAGTCGGTCGCCGACTCGCCCGTGAAATTCTCGATCTTGACGATCACAGGACCTCGTCTGTCTTTTAGATCACCTGGACCATCGACGCGACAGATTATCTGTTTCGTACGAATGTATAATTTTTCATATGGTTGGCACACTATTCCCGCGACTGTCACTCCAGAGTAGATGTCCTGACAAAATAAAACATTTAACGGATTTAACTCCCATTATAATATTCTACAATAATTAACGAGACGCAATTTTATCGACCTAAGAAATATATTTTCAAATGCAACATTCGCAATACCTTGAATACTTTTCCAAGATTGATACCACGTATCGTGATGTTGGTGTTACCCTCCCATGGTCCCATTTGTGGTTCGAACGAATGTATCACCGGATTTGGACAAGTTTGATTTCTATCCAGCCACGGATCTGTATCGCGATCGCACTGATCCTTGACCTCGCATTTGTTCGAAAACTGACACCATCCACAGCCATATTTCTGTGCCAGGGCTAAACACATACCGCAGTTGTCCGCCATATCGCGACATCTGTATATCACCAAGTGAATGTTGTCAGGATTATCCAAAGGTTTCGAACCACCCCAGATTACCGCAAATGGTACTGTGATATTCGGAGCACGAGAAGTGTAGGAAAATTCTGTATCATCGCAATAAATTGTGTCTGCTAAAAGTCTTGCGTTTACGCTTGTTACTCGACCTTCGATATTGAACTGACAAACGAATCGCGTTTGAATAATGAATTGCTGAAAATATATATTTTAATAATAAAATTGTCAACGCATTAGTACATCACCTATCTGACCACTAAATTCATAGTTTAACTATAACTCACCCCTATGATATGTACTTTCACTCGTATACCTTTCTTAATACCAGAAGACACAAGAATCTCTTGCGAGTCAGTAGAATTGATAGTCGGACAGAAGCCTGGTCCACTTCTATAACTTGGACCCAATCTCTACAAGGGAAATACGTCATAGAGAATCTTACGAATATATATGATGCAAGTGCATGGTTCGGTACTTACGTTGACACCAGTTACGAGTATATCATTGCGACAATTCTCAGCTGTATCGTGAGTACATCTGTGCCCATCGACGCACCAATCGCAAGGGAAATCCGATGATACGCATTGAGTGCAAGAGCTATAAGTATTGCAATCGAAAAACGTGAAATCTGTTGCAACGAGATCAGGTCCATTGGTCATTCGGACCGAAAGTTTAGCAGTGAAGTGATGTTTTCCAGGTGGTATGGATGGCAAGAGATCGGTTCTTGGGGTAGTACAATTAACTCCATATGGTTTTCTCGAAGCATTAGTTATCAGCGTCTTATCCAATGCCGAGAAAGCGCAAAGAAATTGGCCCGATAAAGTTGGAAGATTATCGATCACCAATTCCAAAGTCCTTGCCGTTGTACGCTGAAGTTGATCCGGTGTTACCGATGTTATCGTAGTACATCTACCACTTTTGTAAGGTATCCAATAAAGTGGATCTTTAGCGGCGTCTTGACAGTCGCTTCGTAAATTGCACTTATTCTCCAACGAGCACCAACCACAGTAAGGATCCTTCGCACCCAAGCAATCCCAGCAAGTCTTGTAGACCGAACACTCCTGCACTTTAACCTTAGAGACTGTCTGCCTCGTGAGTACGTACAGGTGCATTAGTTGCGAGTCGAAGAGCAAGTCCGGGTTCACGGGTGAATCAGGGTCGATCTCCAGGTCGCCATACTCCAGGGCTAAACTCGAACTCTCCACCACCACCTGTGAAACAGAACAATATATGAGTCATTTACTTTTTTTTCCCCCTTTCATCTTTAAGATAAGTTGCGTGCACGATCTAGAGAGATTGGATTAATCATAGAATCATCTCTTCAAATATTAATAATTACTTTAGTATTATTCTCGCATACTTTCAATTTCGATTTTCTTCTGAAAAATGACTCATTATTTTCTTTCATCCAAGTTCATCATTTGCCTTTCAAACTAATATGCTTGATTTCATACGAGCAAATCTCTAAAGGGAAAGGAACAAAATTAAGATTGCGAGACGAAATGAAATCTTCACGTGACACTGTTATTTATTTGTCTGAATTGTCTGAAATTGTTCAGAATAGGTATTTTCGACGGGACAGTCGAGGTCTACTATCCTTTCTTTCCCTTTTCTTCTCTACTACTATACCAGTTTCCCTCCCCCCGCAAGTTTTTTTTCATTTATGTTACGTGTCGTAACGACTACTTCTCGTCTTTCTCCACGTTGTTTAGTCTCTTCACAATCCAGGTGCATCGTCGCGGTGCTTCATTTTCTTGGACTTTACCGCGAGAGTCTCATTCGTGGTCGCGGTTAAAAGGGAGATGGGTGATGGAAGAGGTGGGGTTGCTTCATGGGAGAGTAAGAGGAGAGGGTTGCAAATTAAATCTCGGAGAGCGGACAAGTCTCTCTCTCTCTCTTTGTATTTCCAAGATGACGACAGAAGAGAGAGAAGATTCCGTGGTTTTCCTTCTCTCCCTCTTTTACTATCTTCTTTCTCTCTTTTTCTCCTATATACTAGGTAGAATTACTTGTGATTTTAATAAAAAGGTCAGACCGCTTCTTACCTGAATGATAATGACAGTAATCTATGAACGTACCGGTATTAAAAAATGCAACAACTCACGACACCAATTCTTCTTCTTCTTGCTATTTTCTTTTTTTAAATAAATATATATAAAAAAAAGAAATTTTCAAATTGACCGCAATTGTACGAACTTGCAAAGATTTGAAATTACATTTTCTTTCTGAAGTTCAATTAAACTCTTTGAAAATTGACGGGTCACTCAGAGTTCTCTTATGGGATCATAGGGCGACCCGTGGGTCACGGGTCCATCGTTGCTTTAGAGTTACTTTAACCCAATTCTTAATTCTTCGTACAAACACAAATACATTCGATAATTATATCGAAATCGTCAGCTTAGAAGTATAATAAATTATTTGATTTAGTTTTCGTTCGAACGTTAATTACAGTTGGGCAGAAGAACGATTAAATCGAAATACGAAACGCTGATAGATTTTAAAGTTGTAGTTCTGTAAACTGACGGAAACAAAGAACGAAGAGGGAACGAAACGGACGGTGATGGAAAATTCTTGAAGAAAAAACAGGGATGGAGTTCCTCTCATCGGTCAGAGACGATAGTTCAATCTTACCTTTTATTTCATTTGATTTTATTTTCTTTCTTGGCGTGTTTCCTGATCCAGAACGAAACTACATTTGGAGAGAACCTATGAGTTTTATTACATCAGGAGAGAACTCGCTTTTTAACTCACTTTATTTATTTTTTATCCATAACTTTTTATTCGTTCAAAAAATATTGAATTTGTTCTTTTCCATTTAAAATTGTCTGTTTACTTAATTAATAATGATTATTATACGCGAAATTATTTTATCGGGCTGTATCGATGCGTCGAAATTTTTTCAATATTTCATACCTAAATAAACAAAGTATTATTTTATGGAAAATTCTGATATTGCTTGTTAGCAAAGGCCAATTCTACTACAGTAGAGGCAAGTGTAAATATTATTCAGAATTTCATAAAAATATATGATACGAACGATTGCGATCTGCTTAATTGTAAATATAAATTTTTCTCATTATTCCACGTTACAACGAAGTATTAATAATAAATAGTTGACTTTGCAATATCATCGAGCGATTTGGAAGGAGAGGAAAAAAGATACAAAAAGACAACGAGAGTTAAAAGTCAAGTTTATCTTTTTCTTCTTCTTCTTCTTCTTCCAATCCTTCGGTAGCTTCTCTCGTCGCATTCTCGGTGGTACAAAATAACGAGGATGATTAGTATCGCGGCGCCATTCTGCCGGTTAATCGTGCTATCCGTCGAGTAAAGAAAACTTCGGTAGTTTCGTCTCCTTATCCCGTGTTGTGCGTTCGGGGAACGTGCTTGTAAACTTCGTGTCCTCGTCGAAGTAAGGTAGAGAAAAGAGAAGAGAAGATGAGAAGGTGGTGGTCGAAGAGGGGGAACAGGGGAAAAAGGGTAAGGAGTACCTTCTCGGTGAACCTGCACGTTACACACAAAGCTTCTTAATGGCCATGCCGAGGCTCCGTCGAGGCGGAGGTTATATCTGGGGTCACAAATACTTAGGAGCGAGCAAGAGGAAGGGTAAGAGACGTTGTTGCTGGTGCTGTTGCTGGTGCTGCTGGTGCTGCTGCTGCCATTGCCGGATGAGAAAAATCGGGGGGAGGAGTAAAGAAGGAGAAAAACCACTGGAAGCTTCGGGATGAAAGAAATACGATGACGACGATGAGGATGATCATGCTGATGAAGCTGCTGATGATAATGATGATCATGACGATGATGGCGGCGGAACTAATCAAGCTAATATTTTTTTACCTTTCTTTCCTTTGTCATCGAGATAATGTACACGTACAAGATGTATAGAAAATAATAATAATTGCAAAGCGAGAGAGAGAGAGAGAGAGAGAAATAAAGATAGGCGAATGTCTTAATTACTTGCTTCTCGTTATTGTACTTATCTTACGTACGTAGACGCGGTATGTCGTACGTGTGGGCAAACGACGATCGGTCGTTTTGCTGCGAATAAAAAAAGGAATCGACCGTCGACATTCCTGAATCTATTTCGTGCTGGAGCACGTTGTTTATACGTCTTACGTAATGTGCTCGCACGTTAGTGCGCATTAACGTTTAAGTATCTTCAACAGTTTTCCTCTTTATCCTTTTTTTTTCCTTTAAACATTGTTTTATACTTTTTTTATATACTAATTTGTATATCATCCAATTATTACTCGTTAGGTTGATTTTATATATGTATACACACCTTCGACAGGATCACTATCTGCTATGAATGGTAGAGGGAGAGAGAGAAAGAGAGAGAGAGAGAGAGAGAAAAGATAAGCAAACTGCTGGGGTAAAACGCATAATTCGCAAACACAACTGTACGGAGTGACAGAGAAACCCATATTATCTAGATAAACACCGATTGACCTGTTAATTAGGTAAATCCTGATATTTGAATATTTACCGTGTAAATGATGATCGATAGAATTATAGCCTAGTGACGTGAAACGATCCTATCCTATGTTTATATATTGTGTGATTTCCTCTTTGTCGTTACGATCGTTTAGAGATAACGTCAACAGCGTTATCGAACGACAGGTACGTTCATTTCCAAGAGCTGATCATTCTATCGAGATCACAATTGTCAAAGCGAATATTTCTATTTTAGATTGCGAGACATTTAAATAGAAATAGAAAGAAAAACAAATTCGAGTGAAAAATCATATAATTTTCGTTGATTATTTCTGCTAGAAATAAATTGAAAAAGAAGGTTCGCGCGCTTATGCGAAGGTAGCTTTTAAACTATGGATTTCGATGGGCAAAGTCATGGCACGTTCTCGCGTTCTGTCAAAATGTCTTGTGCATTTGTGACAGGCCAATGCTACGAGGATGTGCATGCTCCTTGTATGCATTACCTATTTATATACGTATGTACGTAGCTTGCAATGGCTTTTCGATCGAGGAAACAGGACGATCGTCCTTACCTTTTCTATATATTCGACCTGTTATTCGTGCAAAATGAAAAAGTACGTGACTTTTGGGTGATATTATTGGATGCCACAGCTGCTACGATAAAACTCAATGAAAATGCGCTCGAGAAAGAGAAAAAAATAAGAAATGAAAAGTTTTTAATGAAAATTCGAACGAAGCATATATAGATAGATACTTTAATAAGAACAAAAAGGGGGAGAGAAAAATGTTGTTCGACCCGAATATTAGATCGTTTCGTTTTTATCTAAATTTTAGGGAACAATATTGCATCGATGCTACACAAAAGATTTCCATTCTTTTGTACTGTTACACCTAACCACACAGTTTTATCATAGATATAGATATTTACCAGAGGAAGGGCTGCCTCAGATTAGAATAGGAAAATAAAAAAGATTCCTGGACTATCGTGTTCGATATTGAAACGACAATGCAAGCTATTTTTTTCGTGCGTGCTAGTCAATATTCGTGCACATTGTTATATCGAGCTATGTTCGTTTCGCGATTGCGGTTTACACTCTTGTATATATACCTGTATACATACAATATACATACAATATACATATATACATATATCATATATCAGATATGTATAGGAGAACGTTGGAAAACAATGCCGGAATACGAAGTGATTTTTAAATATTCTTTTTTCCTTCATATACGAGTACACGATATTCCTACCATTTCTTTTTTTTTCTAGAAAACTTTAAAGTAAAAAAAAGGGTAGAATGGAATCGTAGAAACGAAAGCATTGTAAATTTGATTCGTCTGAAAGATGGGGGTAGGAATATTCGAAGGAGAGAGTATAGACCAAAAGAGAGAAGAAAGAAACAAAAAATACATAGTCCGTTCTTTATCGAGTAGAATACATACCACCATACACATACGTAGGAAAAGTTGTTCCTTTTTCCGAGTTTGTTCGAACAAAAAGAAGTCCCCCGTTTTCCCTCATCTTCTCCAATCCCTACCCAACCAGCACCATCCTTCTCTCACTAATACTATTTGCCGTTCCGTTTTGTTGCGGACCAGAGAATCGTTTTCCTTTCTAACGTCACATCTGAGATTAATTGCTATTGAATCATCGAGCGAGTTGCCATCGAGAAAGAGAACAAAACTAGAAGGAGAGAGAGAAAGAAAGAGAGAAAATGGCTCTCGTAGTTGGCGAACGCTAATTAAACTACGCGGCCTTGATGATCGCTTCGAATGAAAAGAGAAGCGCGATAAGAGCTTGGAAATAGAAAGGGAAGGGACAGGGAGAGAGAGAGAGAGAGAGAGAGAGTGAACAAGATCGAGAGTGAAATTAATACAATCGACATTTTTCCAACGCGAGCCAATTAATTCGAAACTTCGACTTGACTCTTGGAATGGCGAAGGCATGGGAAAGAGAAGAGGTAGGAGGTAGGGGGTGGTCGGTGGATGGAAAAGGGATTTCGAGGGGAAAAAAATGAAAAAGAATAGACATAATGAGAGAGAAAGAGGTAGGAGGAGGTCCTACTTTGAGAGTGGAAGCTAATCGGATCTTTTTCTCTTTTTTCCCCCCATTTTTTTTCTCCTACTTCTCTTTCTTCTTCTTATTTTTTCCTCCTCTCCCTAATAAATCGTACTTTACTTCGCATTCGTCCTCTCGATCTCAAACTAACGAGTTCAGGACGAAAAGGAAGGGCTGTCGATACTGACCTCTCCTTTCCATCCCCTACATTGAACTCCTTTCATCGGCTCTTCTTTCGAGTCTTCGACGAGAGGAAGAAACAGAGAGAGAGAGAAAGAGAGAGAGGGAGAAAGAGTCGAAACTCGTCAGTACCAGCCTGTGCTAACGTCGATGCAAATCGCTTCCGAACGAGTTTCCAGCGAGTTTCGTTGTACATACCGAAAGAGAGAGAGAGCTCGGAGGAAAATTTATTGGTTCTGTTAAAAGCCGTGGCGTGACTTCGAATTAACGCGCGCGCTCTCTGCCTTATTTATTTTTATTGTTTCGAGAGAGAAACAAATATACATAGCCAGGACCGAAAGTTCCAAGCGATTCTTAAAATCAATTACTCTTTGTAGGATACTTTGTAAGCTAATTTTTGTTTTTCTTTTCAGATCGTAAAGCTACGAGCCTTATTACGAGCCTGAAAACTTTCGAAAAAAGATAAATTGATTTTTAAAATCACCACTCTTTTGGCCTACCCTGTAGTTTGTATATATATAAGTACGTATACACTCGTAGAGAGTTCTAGTTGTGTAATGTTCGCATTCGTTACAGAGTGAAAAGCGATGCGGAAAACGTGATTAGAAATTAGCAACACAGTTCTATCCGCGTTGATCGACGAAGTTTGCCTTCCACCATTTATCCTCGGAATTTATCAAAGGCTTGAAAACGAGCTTTAACGAGTTCGTCCGTTCGTTCGTTTCTAAATCTGATCTATCGGATCGAGATCGATGAGAGGACCACGACCTGTCGATTGTTCTCGACCAGTTGAAACTTTCCCGAGTGGCATTTTGCAAATGGAAGCGACGAACGAGTTAACGCCAGACTTTTCTAAACGACCGTCCTGTATTTATAGACTCCCAACTTGAAAGAAAACACACACTTATACATATTAGCATCTTTTCTCTCTCTCTTTTTATTCGACTACCGCGATTTACACTTGGTTCACACGTGCAAAGCCTCAAGGCCAACACTCTCAAACTATACGTACCATATATGCGAGCAAATATATATCAAACGTTGATCCTTCTATACGTCGGAGAACCTGTACACTAACGCGTATTCTCTTTCTCATTTTCTCAACAGCGCGTAATGCAGAGGATTCAGCCAAAGAGGAGAAACTATTTGCATAGGACCTTATCCTTCGATGATGCGAAAGTCAATAATTACTTATCGTAATCCGTTTGTCTTCAGGATCTTCTCGGTAATGCGATTAATTACCACAGAATTTTCTATTTTTGGGGAAATACTCTATTTTTTTTCTCCTCGTATCAAATCGTCTCTTTTTTTGTTTGTATTTCTTTAGAAAAATTTCTTAATTCGAGATTTAATCTAAATTATGGCCTTTCCTTCCGGTCAAAATACGAAATATGTAATTATTTAGAATGAAACAATTCAAATGGTGAATGGAAGTTCGCTTAAAACAAATTGTCGTTGTTTCATTCGTGTTTTCTTCTCTTTCGTCTTTCGCGATCTCTCGTTCGCATTATCTCGAAAGCGACTTATGTTAGTCAAAGATGAATTATCGTGAATTATTTCTCTTTAAACTCTTATACTCGAAGACGGTTCTACTCGTCGTTCCATAAAAGCAGAGTCATATTCCTTTTTAATAGCGGTACTACCTCCTAAATCTACGAAATACGCTTGGTCTTCTAACTTCTACCTGCAGCTTTATGTTCTTCCTCTCCATTTTTTACTTATTCCTTCCTTCAAATCTCCGGGTCGTTTGCGTTGTCTCTTCCAAGTTCTTAACGTTGGTATTTTTATGAAAAATTCAATACATTAGATAAAAAACATGTTGAAAAGACAAAAAAGAAAAAGAAAAATGTTTTCGGTTAGAATTTATCGTAATTGCATCGCCTAGCGAACAATCCTATCTCTCCTTGGTAGTAGCTGTTTCAGAGACTATTCTCGTTCCGTTGTACTCTTCCCATTCGGCAGGACTGAAACAATCGACAGGGATATTGCCTGTTTCCCCGTTGTTCGCACTCCTCCTCGTCCGGTACTTTTCGATGATTCTCACAAGCGTATCTACCTACCCTACCTACCTACCTACCCACCTATCTACCTACCCTCTTATGTTCTTACGCTTTTATGTTCACCCTCTCTTGCATACACGTATATACACATACATAAATATACTTCCTCCACCGCCCATTACCCTTTAACGTTTCTGGAAGGTTCTGATGATCCAATGACGTAGGCATTCGCTAAATCGGAAAAAGTACAATTACTCGAAGTAATATTACTCTTAGATGTTCGTTCAATTTCACAACCTTCTAACGTATATACGCGGGTATTCTATGAATTATTATCTCCCAACTCGTTGAAAAAAAATCAAAGCAAATAAACGATCGCCATGCTGTCGAGTGATTAATCGTTCAGCAATAGTCGCGAACGGTTCGACTGGGTACGTTCGATAATCGCCAAAGGAATGCGCCTGTTCTCGCTATAGTTCGTAGGAGTTAAATCCGCTCGAAAACAGCCGTCGCTTTTAATAACGATGTTTAAAGTCGCCGCTGTTAATTCATGCCGCTTATCATAATTAATTGCCGAGAAATTGGATACGTGTGTTGTAACGTGTTCTTAAAAGCTTCATTGATTTTCTGTCGTGAATCTAGTCGCGGATTACGTTACGACTTATTTTATGCGATGGGAAAATTTATAGTTGTTTCTCAGTTTTCTGACGAAAAAACTTATCTAATGAGATTTTTTTCTTCTTTTTTATTTACCCCAATAAGCCGTTTTACATCGTTATTGCACTTTTCTCATTAAACCGTCTAAGCTTTCCACTTACATATATATATAGAGAGAGAGAGAGGTCAACGTTTTTATATAAAGAAATATCAATAATTTATATAGGAAGAAATATGTTTATTTTTTATTTTACGATAATTGAAAAATAAAAAAAGATAAAAGTTTGTTGCTAACAACGTGGAAGGAAAAATGAGTTGCTACGCTATTGCTGGAAAAGAGACGATGCAGGTGTTGAGGGAGAGAGAGAGAGAGAGAGAAAGGGAAAGAAGAGGGTTAACGGTAAAGTGCAACTATCGATTTCGTCCAAAGATTTACGATTAAAAGCGTGCTTTACGCATGCCTCGCGCCAATTATGTCGGCCACGTTGCTTCTTCGCCCTCAGGCCTCTTTCGACCCTCTCTTATCCATTCCTCTTCCTCTTCCTCTTCCGTAAATTAAAATTTCTCGCCTCGCCGATAAGCTAGAGTTTCTTCATGTTGCAGATATACGTACATACGTATACATGCATAAACGTTTATCAAATTACGCCAAATGTAAACGAGTGTAAGAAAGAAACAAAAAGGAAGAATCCTAATGATAAAAATTAACTGTAAAAGTTTGTGTTGTAGATAAAAAAGGGAAAAGAAAAATTGGAACATTCTTAAAAAATAAAAGAAGCCCGCGAACGTGCCCAAACTGCATAGATACTGGGAAGGATCGAGCGTGCAGAGTGGTAATTAGCGTCCGAAGAGTTATCGTGCTTGGTTGCTTCTCTTTCCAAAAGAAGATAAAAAAAAGACAAAATAAAAGAAGAAGAATGAAGAATTAGGAACAAAGTTCGACAAACTTTTTCGCGAACTTGCTAGCATCAAGTTGAAGAAATCTACCCCGTTCTTCGCGCGTTCATTCCTTTCTTTTATTCGCGCTTCTTCATCGTGAAATACGAACGAGTCCTTCAAAAATGTGCGAAGCTAACGATAAGAAGAAGAAGAAGAAAAAGAAATTAAACTAATGCGAATAATTCGAAATGAAGTTAGGAATACACGTAATGTGATTAAACAGAAAGGAAGAGAAAGAGAGAGAGGGGGAGAGAGAGAGAGAGAGAAATCCCTTAGCGATTATTGATCGTTTGGATAGAGTAGCTCGAAGCTAAAATGAGATTCGCGTTTACGTTAAGAGATTAATACTTTCGATTCGATAGAGATAAATACGTTAGTGAATATTAACTGGATGGCTAGCTAAGGGTCTTTCTGCAACCTTTTCTCAGCCTTTTTCTCCAGGCGCAGGCACACACACACACACACACAAACAGAGACAGACATACACTCTTTTCCTACCTCGAGCTTTTAAATAAAATCAAATCGAATTAAAGAAACTCTAGGATAAGGTTATTTCCCTTTACCTCGTTTTCCTCATTCGTTTTGCTATTTTAAAAAATCTTTTTCTATCTGTCAAGTTTGTACAAAGTACCATCTCGTAAAGGAAGGAAGAAATATTTCCGAGAGGAACGGTAGAAAAGGATGTTAAGCACGTGTCTGCTTCTTTCCTTCCTTAAATTGCATCTTCTATATATATATACGTACAAGGTAAAAGAGAGGAAGAGAGAAGAGTCGCAAAAGGAGAGTTTTCGTAAATAATTTAACCATTTGCGGGAAAATATGTGGCACGGTGAAGCAAGGAAAACAGTAAAGTAGTCGAGAGAAGGAGGAAATAAGGAAAGTCGATGATCGATGCATCGATGTGAATGCAACGCGACCACGATGACGAGGAGGACGATGACGAGAGCGAGGACGACCCCGAAGGGCCGTCGTCTCGCTCGAGTGCCTCAAAGTTTGGCAGGCTTGCCTTTTTATCCCTAGACCAGACGTAAAGGGGCGTACTTATACACTCTATGCAGCTATATATCTTCTCACGGGTTCCTTTTCGTCTCGACGAGACGTTAAAAATCCCTCGCTTTGCAGGCACTCGAAATGGGCGCGGTACCTATGCTCTCTCTCTCTCTCCCTCTCCCGTTGGTTCCCATTATCGTGCTCTCTTCGACAGCTAAATGTTACTACCAATTTTGTAGACTACTCGTAAAATAAGTACCCCTATTTTCATTCGGTGTAGAAAAAAATCTATTGCAATTTCGAGGGTCGTTTTGATTAAAAAACCAAGACATCTATCTGTAGGATTGAAATTCTTATGAGAAATGTATTAAAGTCAAAAATGAGTGACCGAGTATTTTGAAATAAAACGTGACGATGATTTAGTAAGAGGCAATCATTTTTATCGTAATTAAAACAAGACGTTCAAACGACAGGTTAATCTAAAAAACGATAAAGTGTTTGAATTATTAACACCGTTCGTTCTAATTCCACTTAATTGGGGTAAATCTAAAACGTAAAAGTGGAAATTCGTGTGCGGATTGGTTTATCAAAGTGTCACAAAAGACAGAGAAATGTATGAAGTCGAAGCCAAAGTAAAATGCAAATTTGAATTGGTACGAGTTCCTATATCTTTGCACGCATTTCTGTTCCTTTCGTGTAATGTTTCTCCGAGTCGTTGCCGTTCTATGGTAATCGTGCGAAGGGTTACGAAAAGGAAGGAAAAGAGGAAGGGAATGGAAAAGGAGATTGAAGGAAGAGTATAGTCCAAAAAAAGAAAAGGAAAAGGAAAAAAAAGTTGCTAGTGGATCGATCGAAGGTCTTTGAAAATTTTACACAATCCGAGACCTTTTTCTTCCCTCTTCTATCGAATCTTCTATCTCTATCTATCTATCTATCTATCTATCTATCTATCATCTATCTCTCTTATATTCGTTTTTATAAGAAAGAGAGAGAGACGTTTTTTAATCCATCACAGAAATGTCCTTCGAAGAGCCGAAATGAAATGAAATGAAAATAGCGAAGACGAAGTAGTGAATGTTCTATTCGTTCTACACCAACTTCTTTCTCTCTTTCTCTCCTTCATCATCTTCTAAAAAACTACGAGAGAAACTTCTAAGGAGAAAAACTTGAAAAAGCGAGAGAGAATATTCTTCTTTAAAAGAAGAGAACGTTAAGGTTTCGAAAAAGAAAACCAAACCTAGAGACACCATCGCGAGGAGAGTTCGTTGCTGAACAAGCCACATATACCTATATAATATATATATATATATATGTACGTCAAGAAAGATCTTATATCTAAGAAAAAAGAAATAGAACGAGGAAAAGAGAAAAAGATAAAGACGTAGCGAGCCGTTTTCCTCTCGCGTAAAAGAGGAACATCTTTTCATTGTTCGCGCGATGACAAAGGAACTTTTTACCTCCGGGCATTAGCGTAATTAACGGATGTACCTTCTAATACGTTTCACGATACAACGATGGACGAAGTCTTCTCTCTGTCCGTCTGTTTGCTCCTTTGGTCAGGAAAGAATCCGACAAAAAAAAAAAATAAGCGTTAACTGGAGGTCAGAAAAAGAGACAGCAAATAAAAGGAAGAAAGAGAAAAGGTTTCGTTTTCGTTGTTCAAAGTTTCCTGGCCACGATATTCTTAATGAATAAATAAAGATCAAGTGCTTAGTGGGGAAAGGAAAAGAAAACTAACAGGAGGAAGGTGGAGCTGGTTACTCGTTCTGGTCTCAGCCAGTCTCTTTCTATTAGAATTGAAAGGAAAGAAGGACAAGTTCGTTCGACAATGGACCCTACTGCTATCTAATTTCTCTCAGACGCGACTTCTATTCTACACAATCTATTACGATCAATCGTCGCATTTAGTAAATTAACGCAAGTATAGAGAGAAATTGATGGATAGAAAGGAAGGGAGAGAGATGAAAGTTTGCTTTCTTCCTTATTTCAACGACAAGACTTCTCTTTGTCATCTTCAACGTTTATCTCGACGACTTTTCAGACGCGGACGTTAATTCGACGCGAAACGTCGAACGTTGCCATTCCATTCGAAAAGTTCCTATGTACCGTTTCTACTAACGTACGTACGTACTACATGAGTACCTAAGTACGCGTAGGACAAAAGGGCTCTTACAGCGACAATAGCTTTCTAATTCGATGTTAAGAAATTCGAAGCGTTTTGTTGGGCACTCCTGTTGACGATTAAGTTCTACGTCGACGTATACGTGTGTCTTTTTCTTTACCATCTCTACAGGTATGTGTGCACCATCCATCGTTTCTCGCCTCTTTCACTAATTGTAAGACGAAATTCGGTTAACTTCGAAGATCGCGAGTAATTCTCGGAAATATTAGATTAGCTAAGAAGGAAAATAATAAAGCGGATATACCACTCGTGCCAAAGTATATCATGGCTTGTAAAAGTTTCGATCCAGGCTTGGGGTAAGAGATGGTAGATTGAGAGTTGCTGCGAGAGGGAGCACCCAGGCAGGAAGCCATTTTGAAAAATCAATTTTCGAATATATTATAAATATGTCGGTATAGTTGTTATATTGATGAGCGCAGCCCCGGCTTGGTTTGTGAAATCATTTGAAAAAGAATTAACTTCAAATTTCGCTTCAATAAAGCATAGAGATTTTAAATAATCAAATTCAAATTATAGTATTTAAAAAGTCAAATAACGACCACTTTGCATGCACACAGTTTTTAATGAAGCCGTGTACAAAAATTATTCGCTTTGAACGACCGAAAAAATCGACTCGGTCATCATCAACAATTTTTAATTCAATTTTCTGTAATATTTTCTCGCGAAAGCTGTGCGAGATGCTTGATAAGGGTTAAGAGAAAGGGAAGCGAAAACAAAATGAAGCAGTAAATATAGATAGGAAGGAAGAAAGGAAGGAAAGATGAGCGAAAAAAAGAGGAAAAGTGAAAAATTTCTAGTCCGTACGAATAAAGCGGGAAAATCCGATGTTCTTTTAAGATTCTTCTTCATCCTCTTCTTCATCCTCTTCTTCTTCTTTTCTAAAATTTTTCCGACGCGAAATCTTGTTTAAGGAGAAACTTCCGCTATTTTCTTTCATATAGTATTATAAATATTTCTTGAGAAAAAAAGAAAGAAAAAAAGAAAGAAAAAAAGGAAGAAAAGGATGATCGTAATGGAGTTTACAATTTTTCTTGTAATCTAGTTGCAAATTTAATAATCTAAACAAAAAGAGAGAATAAGATAGCACTAATTAATTAGACAATTAAAATACTACCTAATACTATGCTAATCTTGGAAATAATTGTCCTATTCAAACGATTCTTTCTTTTTTTTTCATTGTTTTATTATACTTATCGAGTCTTATTTATGGATACACGCGAGTCTCGGTGCTTTTTGAGGGCAACGACGATGTATATCGTCGAGTCTCTTAAGTCGTTTGAGAGATTAACTTAAAAGGCCCTTTATATCCGTGAGCACTATATCACGATGGCGTACGTAGTACGTAAAGGCCTTTGTAGCGCTTGATTTCCGTCTGCCTTGGTCGAAGCTTTTCCTAGTCGAACGAGATTGCCTTACTTGTTTTCTACCGAATCCCTATTCGCTTCTTGCTACAAACACACGCACGCACACACACACATATATATATATATATATATATTTGCAAACAGACCCTATTAATCTAAACAATATTACAAAGGCAGGATAGTCTTTTGACGAGAAATTTGTCTAAACCCTTTTACGAAACATTCAAAGTACTTTCTGCCGAAAGTTTTTGAAAAACCTGAAAGAATCTTACGATCTCTTGGCAGGTTCGTATAAATGTGTACATACATGTGTGTATACACTGGCATCTTACTCTCTCTTTCTCTCTCTCTCTCACTTTTGCGCTTTCTCTATACGATAAAAGATCTCGTAGGTCTTCTCCTAAACCGAGAAGCAAGTGCACTGAATTATGCTACGATGCCCGAAGGGTTTCGCAAGTTTAACCTGGAGCAAACTCTTCCTTGTAGCTACTTGTTTAATTTTTTAACACGTCCCCGCGCGACGTTCACCAAGGATACCTCGTTCGAGTCGAGGTGGAAGTAAACGTGAAACTACCACTAGCTAAAGCTAGCTAAAAGATAGAACTGGAGTTAAAGCTAGAGTCAGAGTTAGAGTTAGAGCTACATAGTTATATAGCTAGCTTGCTATCTACCTTCTCGATTCCCGCGGCTATACGTGAAACCTAGGATCGTATTGTTTCTCAAATAATGGGATTCGACGGGAATAATGCAACGTAATTTTGGCTTCGAGGGAATACACCATCGAGGAGCAAACGTTCAAATTCCTATTTGTATCCTTCTTCTCTTAGAGAAACTGGGTCACCACCGAGGCTTCACATTTGTCCAATCGAAAGGATCTTACGAATATTATCATTTATTTGTATACTGTGTGAAGAAGACTCGAAATTTCATTTTTATACGTCTAACTAGTTTGTCAAAACAAATTAACTCCCAAAAGTTATTATTTTGAAAATCATTTGGAAAGGAAAAAAGCAAAGAAAAATAGCTCTTGATAAGCCAAAAACAGTTTTTCATCCGTCATCGTGGCAACGTTTAAAATCTATTAAAATGTTTAGCCAACTAAATTTATGAGATGCGGCTGACTCGCAAATGTGGTATATGTATATATACCGCGTTCACCTCGCTCCATTCGTTTTACTACCGAGTAGGTACTTTAATTTTCCAACAGCTTCCCGTACGACCAAACCAGCCACGATTTCCCTTCTCCTCTTTCTCTCTCTCTCTCTCTCTCTCTTTTTTCTCTTCCTCCTCCTCCTCTTCATTTTCAATTTCCTTTTTTCCTTTTTTTTGTTTATTATTCACAAAGTTCAACACTCTTCTCTTTCTCTCAGATTACGAAGATCCTTTACGAAGTACTTTTCTATGCGCGTGTATATGGGTAGTACTTGTGGCACCCTTTACGATTAATTATCCGAGCATCGAGATAAATCGAATCTCTTTGCGGCTACGATTCGAACGTCCATATAGATGACTAATTGAATATCCTCTACCTCGAGATAATCGTTCTCATCCGTCGCACATATTCACGATAAATCAGAAGCGTGAAATGCCTGTGTAATAATTTATATTAAACATTGGGGTTATCGTGTATATATGTATAATCTATAGGTGTAGGTATATATGTATGGGGGTGCGCGCGCGTATGCAAATTTTAGAATTATAGGCGTTCGGATAAAGAGTAAAAGTATGAAAGTCGATCAAGATTTCTGATCATCTGCCTTCCATTTAACACTTTTTATCGCTTCGTCGAAAAGATACGATCCAATATCCCGAACGGTTCGGTCACTTGTTTATTTCTTTTTGTTCTTTCTTTCTTTCTTTCTTTTTATCAATCAGGTGGATAGATAGATAGATAGGCGAATACTAATTGAGACGGACTCGCGCGGATATCGGGAAAAATTGTGTAGTTCCGCGTACAACCTAGCTCTATCTTTCATTCCCTATCTTTCTTTCTCTCTTTTCCAATCTGTCTGCTATTTTATCTCTTTCTCTCTTTCTCTCTATATTTCTTTCTATTTTTGTCATTGCAAGCCACTACGCGTGCCACAACGTGATCGATACGCGTCGGACGTATCTGCCATGCTGCTGATTGGTCGAAAAAGACAAGAACAAAAGGGAGAAAAATAGGGAAAATACGAGAGAGAAAGAGAGCGAGGGGAAGGCTGGAGGTTGGGAAGCTATCAGCAGACTGTAAATTAAATGACGGTTTTGAATTCTCGAGTGTGGCGTCGAGATTTTACTATATTTCCAATTTCGTTCATTTCTATGCCTAACTAATTTTACCAACTAACTTTTTCTCTTCCTCTCGACTCTAATTTTCTGCGAATATAAACAAATTTGTGTGGTCTATTTAAACAAACAAACAAAAAAAAACAAAAGGAGAGATGAACAATATTTCATATTAATGAACTTTCTTTACCCAATACTTTTTATATAAAAAAAAGAAATACGTTACTCGGTTCGAGTATATTAAATTAAAATTCAACTTTGACTCAAGTGACTGATTATTATCATTATTACGTTATAATCGAGCCGACTTCACTCGTGGCTTTGTTGTTTCTCGAATGCTCCGGTCTAACGAAATAACGAGTATCAATTTATTTATCTATCTATATATATATATACATTAAAATACGTCGGAAAATGTATACATATACTTGTCTACTGGTATCTTTCATTTTTGCTAGGGGCCAATCGTGAAAAAAGCGATACAAGTATGGAGGAGGAGGAGGAGGAGGAGGTCTATACTGTGTGTAAATAAACGTCGAGTTGATAAATTGGACCGTGTACACATATACTATCTCGCTCTTTCGTTTGACATCAACACCATCTTCTCTCCGTTACTTTGTGCTCGCTTTTCGAAACGTGTGTCAGTGTACGTGAAAATTAACGTAATGGACCGTAGTTATAAAGTTGGGCTCGATGGTTGCCCTAGCTTGCTCCCTCCGAACCTCTCTCGTCCCCATCTAACCTCTTCTTCCTTCGGGGGTTGCACTAACTTGTCGTCGTCGTCAAACGCTTCATGGTTCGAAGGAGAAGCGTGGACTGGTTATGGAGACTCTCTCGATGTCAGTGTAAATACTAATTAAAACGTTTGATCTCCTCAACGACTTTTCTTCTTTTTGCCAGAATGTCGATGTCGTTTATTTCTCTCTCTTTCTCTCCATTTGCTACTTTTTTTTTCATTTCAATTTTTATCGCGCTCGTCGAAAAAAATGTTCCCTTAACTCTGGTAGAAAGTAAGTACATTATGTAAAACTTCTTCATTATTTTAACGTAAATTGAAAATTGTTAACATTTATATCTTCTCCATTGAATATTAAAAACTTAACGAGTCCAGCAGAAGATCGTGAAAGAAAATATATAAATGTAGGTCGCCTTTCGTATAACGTTCTATGTAACGCTAAGGAAACGTACTTACTTTGTATAGAATATGAATGTATACGAGTGAATGTAAATTGAAAAGAATTTACTTTCTCTCTCTCTCTCTCTCTCTCTCTCTCTCTCTCTCTCTCTTTTCTTATTCTATAGAGCCCTTATTTCAAATAGTCCGTTCCATCTCAATTTTTCACAATAGTTGAAACATCTCAGCGTTAATTTGACGTATCTTTCTAATCGAATTATGCGGAGAATTACAAGCAGTACCCTATAAGAGAGAAGTCTTGGGAAAAGTTTTGAAAAGAAAAAAAAACATATAATGGAGAGAGAGGTAGAAAAAAAAGAAAGAAAATTTGAGTTTTAGTTGCCGTCGAGAAAGCGTTCGTGCGTAATTGACGACATGCTTTTCCTTGAGATTCCTTCGAGCAACGTGCCGAGGGAAATTTCTTTCGTTTTCTTGTCGATAAAAGAGAAAGAGAGAGAGAAAGATTTTTAAAGTTAACGAGCTTACTGGCCCTTCCTTCTCTTCTATACTTCACTGTTTCTCAGTTTCTTTCTCTCTCTCTTTCTCTTACTTTTAAGATGCGCGTTTAAAGCGTTCTGGAAATGTCGGATAATGCGTCGTTGCGTTTGCTCGCTTTTATATGAAATTTCTTTTTATGCGCTGAGAAGAGAACGATAAGATATAAACACGTATTGTTCGCCTAGAGAGTCGAGGGCAGCCTTTCGAGTCAGAAAATAAGAAGTTCGTTTAGTCGAGATAAAACTTGTTCTTTTTTTATTTTCTCTCATAAGGAGTGCAATCTAAGAGCAAGTACAATCAAGTAGATTATTGACTGTTGAATTATTAGATATTTAATAATTAGAAAATAATTATAGTCAATTTCCCGGGCAGAAGACTGACGTTTAAGTTGAACCTTTTAGGCGTTTCTACGCATGCGTATAATCACGGTAATTTGCCGATCGAATCGAATATTAATTAACACAATGTTGAGGCATAGAAGAAAAGCAAACAGCCAGCTTCGAGAGTGGGATGTCAACTATTCTAAGCGAACAATACATATCTATTTATAATACATACACATTTGTTTCTACATTCTATCTTCTGTATGACCCAATTGTACGAGCTACATTAATTAAATCTCTCTTTTTCCTTCTACAGAGATCCAATAGTTAATTAGAATGTGAGCTTGTTCGATCATATTTTCTATTAGGGAAACATAATCTGGTCGAACTTTAACAGATTAATCTCTCTTATTGTACATAAACGCGTAAAACCATTCGTACGAGTCAATACGATGATTACCGGTAGATCAATGATAGACTCAAAGAGAGGTAGAAATATAAACGAGTGTTCAGAGAGAGAGAGAGAGAGAATCGAATTCATTCGCATGAAAAGCAAATAATCGATGAAAATCCATCGCATAAATCTCGGAAAGCTTCCGTTTCGTTTCGTTTCGTTTCGTTTGATCACGTCATCGCTTGACCAGCCGCCATCAGAGATCACTTTGCGTTTTAAAACGCAATCGTTTCCGATTATTCAAACGTTAACGTTCTTCGTTCTTCCCCATCATTCCCTATTTGCCGAATAATTTTCCGATTAATTCTAATTCATGAACATTGGCCAAAGTTTGCTCTTTCTTGATGAGTTTATATGCACGATAAGTTGATAAATATATTAATTAATTAAAGCTATTTTCTGTATAAGTTTAGCGTGTATTTAGTTTGAGTTTATTTTATTGAATTGTGTTACATAATATAATATATATATATATATATAATTTCAGATGTATGCTTAGATTAGAAGTTTGGAAAAAGTACGCTATGTACTATATATACTTATGAATTTAGTTAGTTAGTTCGTTAGTAGGATACGGATAAATATTGGTTGAAGTTTAAGTTTAACATTTGGTTTAAGTTTACTTGACGGGCTAGTACTATCTTTCACGTTGGAGCGTTATGCTTTGCTAATGCGATAAAAGTTGGAGCTTTTAACAATTGGAATTAAAAATTCCCTCAATAAAAGAAAAGTTTGGAAGTAATTTATCATAAAACGGCAATTACTTGGAACGAAATTGTAAAACCCATTGAATCGAAAAATGAGAAGTGGAGAAAAACGATTTGTAGACTTAATGAAAGAACATAACAACCACGTAAAATTTCAACTAACGTCGATCTACGTAACAAGCATATTTTACCTAAGTACCGCGTAAGTACATAGAAATAGTTCGTGCGTGATTCCGTAATACGACGACATTTGAGCACGGTTGGCGCATGTTGAAACGATTAGTCGTTCATTCGCGCGGAACAAAATGACTACACGAGCGAGCACGGAGGAAAGATAGATCTGTGGATTTATCGACAAAGTCTCTGAAAAACCTCTCCTTCGTATCCGATCACGGATCGCGAACGCATATACACGCTAGATCCAACTTCTTACCTCGAGATCAAACATTTCTTCCCGATTCTACAAATCAATTAAACACATACCTAAAACATTTTGTAACTATTTGAAAAAGAATTACCATGATAAGTATGGAAAAAGAAATAATTGATTTTAATTTAGAAAAATAGCTAGGAACTTTTGGCCGGTCCTGTACTTCTCTGCTCTCTTCCTTTCTACTTTGTCTCTACTAACGCGCGGGAAAACCGGTTATCTCGCCCCGTAGAATTCCAAACTTCTTCAAAAGTGAATTCTCTATACGTTTTATCTCTATATGAAGGAAATTTATTTTTCATTCGGAGCAAAAAAATCAAACGAAAAAGAAAATCGTATCGTGAATTTTGATCCGCCGTTAAATTGAATGACTCGATCAAATTATTCGTCCGAATAAAACCCGTTCGAAATTCTTCAATAATTCTTTTCAACTCTATTTTATTTTGATAAATTTTCATAAATTGATCAAACATTCCTCTTAATAATAGAGACCTATTTGGAATAATAGTGCCAATAGCGAGCGAAATAATCGATGGAATACAATAAATCGTTTATCACTGGAATGAAATTAAAATGAAAACCTGGAAATATATAGCTAACAGGATAGACCACAAGTTTCTAAGTAATTTAATTCTTTTTTAAATACTTTTTTTTAAAGCCAATTTAAACTAAAATTCATCCAAAAAGTCTCGAAGATGAGTAATTGATATTTAAAATCAACTGATAACTTTCGGACCATCCTGAAATTTTCGATTGAACTTTTTCCTACGAATATAAAGATATAATCTAGATTATGGCGATAGGAGAGTGAAATATACATCGAAATATCTGTAGCCATCGTAAGTTTTTATTAACAACAGTTAATCGTCGTAGAAAAAGTTATTGTCGTTGTTATCATATCGGTAGCGAAAAGCAGAACGAGAAGATGCGGGTGACTCAGCATTCGTTGAAAGAGAAAAAGACTGGGACGATGATCTTACCTAAAGTAGACACGTCACTGAACTCTCTCTTTCCAGTTGTATGCCATAATAATCGAGTTAACTGGCAAGAATATCAAAGGATATTCTTTCTTATCTTTTATTTGTTTCTTTTTCCAGATAATCGTCCTTACGAGAATTCTCGTTACATCAAGATCCTCCAATCATTTTTGTTCTTATCGAATATCTAAGGTGCCATCGTACGTTCGGCTTCTCGGCTCTCAAGAAATAAGTAGTACCTATGTGTATATATATATATAAGGGTGCTTTCATTCCAAAAGCTCAAATCGTTTTCTCAACCTTTAATGTACATACCCATGTATCCTATCGGCGTATATATAACCTCTCGTGAAATAGCAAGCATCCAAAGGAGGAAATAATGTCGACCGTGAAGGTTTACCCCGTCCTACGCCATATTGGTATTTTTATGCACCCTTAAATCAAAGCCAGCGACATCTAGCGTGCGTTCGATCGACCTCCGGCCCATTTCAACTACCCCCTCAACTACTACGTGTCGTTTCCTGTATTATCGGTGAGCGTTTTATATTATTGCTATTTTTCACCCTTCCTTTTATTTTTCCTCGGCTGTTTGGAAAACTTCCACACACACATAGATTATATTTTTTAGGAGACTTGAAAAAAAAAATCGATCACTATATATCTAGTATTAAAGATGACTATTTTCTCATAAAATTTGATTTTCTCGGTTAGCACAACCGGACGATTATTTGTACTGCCTGTAACTAAGTATTCACACACGGTTTAGCCCGAATGTATCTCTCTCTTTCTCTCTCTCTCTCTCTCATCTCTGCATCGAGTAAATTTACATTTTCCAAAGGAATAACTAATCAACGGGTTGCTTTTCTCGCGAAAGCCAAAGTAATTTCACTCGCCGTTCGGTCGAACAAAAATGAATGCGAATGGATTCGACGTTTCGTTGCAATGTTATCAAATGAGAGTCAATATATTGTATATACGTGTACAGGTATATCTAGATGTTTTCTATTTCTATATATCTAGACTCGAGAAGAGCGCAAATAATACGTACGTTTAACGAAAGTTTCATCAATCTAATGCGATTCGCGATGCGCGTCGCTATGCGCATCGATACATACATGAGACAGATTTGAAAAATGTATTAGTTTTGTTGCTTAATAATGGGCATAAATTCTCTTTATATATTTTTCCAAAAACGCTTAGTTATTTGATGAATTAATTAAATTATACAATTTAACGCCAGCATATACATATTATTGTATTAAAGTTGTATAGTAAATTATCTATTCATACACCTACACATGTATGCATACAAAAGATATTATTAACGTGCATAGAGAAATTACGGCGTACCGCCTAAAGTGGAAGTACAAACTTAATTAGTATATCAAAAGGAGGAACGAATAACTTTGTATGCGGAAGGCGTACCTATACTACCGTGCAAGCGTTCCTACCTACGTTGATATTACCTACTCAACGTCCATATTTTTATATTACTCGCGATATTACCAAGTAGATAAAACCCCAAGACGGGTTCGTCCCGAAAGCACTAAAGATATATCTCCTTACGATGTGTGCTATGACTTGGAATAGCACGCGAAAGGACACTTTATGTATGTTTTAAAAGTTAAATGGAACGTTATGTTTTTTTTCCTTTTTTCAACTAGAACAAAAATTTTCTCTCTCTCTCTCTCTCATATTATTTTTTATCTTACGATAAATGTTAACATTCCGTAACGCTTTGTAACTTTGAAGTCCTATATTCGCGTTATATACGTATCTGTATTTAACAAATATCCGTTTCATTTTAATTTTATCCACAAATTAACGTTCGCTAGATATATAATGTGAACAAAATTTGGTTCTAAAGGGTTAATGACAATGCGGCTAAATGATTATCCAAATTATTACGATTGTAATAAAGATAAAGAGGATAATTCGTGAAATAGCGGTTGATAAGAAATATACAAAAATATAGAGAAATGTCGTTTATGACGATGTTACGTAATGGAGATAGAAACGTATATATTATATGAGCGTTCGAAAGGAACGCCAGGTAATTCGATAATATGGGCTTGCGTGTTAGGAAGACTGTGTATGTTGTTAGAAGAGTGCTGTACACTCCTTGCCAAGAGTATTGCTATAACGTGAATTGTGGAAAATCTCCTATCTAGAATTATACGATTTTTTTTTTACATGCTAATTAGATTTTCAAGACAAAAATAGGATATTCTGCAATTTTTAATATTTATATGTATTGTAATTAGGCTTATCACGAATTTTAGATACACCAAACAATTATTTTGTAATAATTTTAATGGAATATAATCGATATACACATACATGTACTTATTAATTATGTAATTATTAAGAAATGAAATAAAAATCTATCATTAGAAATAGAAAACAGCTGTTCAAAGGTAGGTCACTATTAAGAAAAGTAAATCTTTGGTAGAAAATTAAGTCAACTGTACAAATGTATTTACTTTTCATTTCGAAACAAAGTAAAATAATATATTCAATGTATCGAAAGAAAGATAGTCGAAAGTGTAGGTAAAAGAAAATTAGGTAAAAAGCACCGACAATGTTTATATCTATCGGTGAATTTTAAGATATTCGTCACTTATCAAATACACATAGAAAAACATTCTTTAACTAAAATTTCATCGCAATTGAATGAAAACTTTACAAACGTACAAACATTCATTTTTATATATAATATATATAAATAGGGCTCAAACTGTGTATAATCAAATTAGAAAATATAAAATTCAGTTCTCCGAGTACATAAAGAGAAATCGTACGTTTTATATAGACGACGATAAGTGCAGTGAAATAAAGCGTAACGAATCTATTCGTTCTCATAGATTCACCGGATATCTCTTATTCTCTCTCCCTCCCTCCTTCCCTCTTTCTCTCTCTCTCTCTCTCTTGTTGATCTCCCTCGAGTTCTCTTTTTCTCTATCGATGGTTCGAGTAATTCACCGTCTCGGTTAATCGAACTTTATAAACGGATGAATAAAACTTCATAACGGAGGATGACTCCGTTGGTAGACAGAGCTAAAAGTTGATTCGTTGAGAGGAAAACACGATGATTCCTTTCGACGTTGGAGAAATGCACTGAAGAGAGAGAGAGAGAGAGAGAAAGAGAGTGGAACGAGCGGAGAAAACATAATAGGGAAAATTTCATTTAAACGCGCTTTCGACGTCTCTTTCTCTTTCTCTTCCTCCATCTCTTTCTCGACATCGAAATTAAATATTACTTTTACCATAAGAAATAAAAGAGGAAACAGAAACGAAAGCTCTTTCGAGGAAGAAAATTGCTTTCCGTTTATTTCAGATTATCATGATGGCTTCTAACATTCATTTATATATTGTATATAAGTGAACACACGCGTACAGAAAAGATTTCAAAAACACATTTCTGTCTATCTATCTCTTTTTCTTTTTTTTTTTCTCTTATGCGTGATGATGAATCGTGAAAAAATGTAGAGGGTGGGAGAGAGAGAGAGAGAGAAAGGTAGATAAAGAGCACGTAGTACAGCTGCTGAATTCTTTTCTCGTAATAATTTTTCTACGCAAAACATAGCTCCGAGCGGCTCTTCAACTGTGATCTATGCTTTCTTTTTATGAAAAAATTCTATAGAGAAAATTCCATAAAGAATATATTATTATAAAATGTGGTTCACTCTTTTCTAACTTTTCTAACGAGCTCCATAGAGAGAGAGAGAGAGAGAATTTTTATTTTTATTTTTACTTTGAATTTCTTTTCTTCCAAATTAATTACAAAACATTTGATCGATCAATTATCAAAATTTGATACGTATTCATTTATTTTTCTTATAAATTTGAACAATATGGAAATGAAAGATGGTCCTGATAAGTTAGGAGAAAGGTGTATGCACGCGCTTGGTTTGAACATGTAGGCGTGTAGGCGTGTGTGCGTGAAAGTATGCCGCCCCTCGCCGAGTTTAGTCGCAAACTCTCTCTTTGCGGCCCGTGTCTCCTTCTACCTTTTTATTTTCTCTTACAGAGAGGTTTCGTGTCTCTCTCGTTATATTTTTCTTCTGCTCGCAATTCGGTACTTATATGTCCACGATCGAAAGAGAGACCAACGTACGAGAATTGAATTTCCAGAGAGACGATACTTAATACTCTTTCGACATTTTCGAAGAAGCTTCCTTCCTTTGGATATAAATAGAATTTTTCTTTTCTACGTTAAAATGATATTAACGTTATACGGTTGCCATTGAACAGTATCAACTATCAAATTGATTTTTTATCGAAATTTCTAATAGATCAATTATAGATGAATAAGTATTATTAAAAAATAATAGTAATAATAGTAATGACAAAATAATAATAAAAACAAGGAGAAAAATTTGAAATATCACGAAGTACGATTAAAGTAGACGACAAAAGATCCTTTTCTTTCTCTAGAGACTGCTGCTTGAAGAGTACCGTCACGTTCGAGAGTTCGTCGCAATAATCCGTGCGTGGAACAGGACCATAACTTTTGCTACCGTGAAGAAGATTCGAGCCACCTTTACCGGCAACAACGCAACAACAACGCAAGAGCAACAAAAAGAAATGAAAAAAGAAAAAACAGAAGAAGAAGAAGAAGAAGAAGAAGAAGACAAATCAAAGAAATAAATAAAGTTCGACGGATAAAAAGAGAATTACGAGCTTGTTCGATCGACGTTTTCTCTCTTTCTCTTTCCTTCTTCTTTTCTATGGGATGTTGATACAAAAGGAAAAGGTAAGAAAATGTTCAACTTTATAAGAGATTGATAAGGACGTTGTTTGATCTTCGTAACGCGCTCGTTTCTTACGTGTGACAATTTACGAGTCTCTTCCGAAAGACTTTACCGAACTTTGCGAGACGAGCAATAGAAAGAAAAAAGAAAGAAAAAAATACGCGCACGCACATACACCTGAGCGTAGGCAGACACACATATAAGAGCGTACGTACCGGCGATACGATTTATGCGATATGGTTTATGAATTTTTTATACGCCTTTACCGGGTACGCTCGATAAGAGCACCTCTTTCTCTCTCTCTCTCCTTCTCTATTTCGCACACGCACATACGCGCCAGAACGAATTTCGCATCGATCGGTTTTCACGTTGGCAAAACCCCGACACAAACATTCGTAGCTCGTTCTTCTCTCTTATGATTCTCTGATAAAGTCAACGCTTATGTTCGATAGCAAGTGAAAATATATTTTCATATTTTTTTCCTATTGATTCGTACGTATGAATTTTTTTTTGTTCCTTCTTTTTTCGCGAGTTCGAAATAATCCTTTTTTATGAATACTATACCGAACAAAAGGAATTTGAAAAGTATGAGAAAAATTCACGAACGCAATTCGTTTCGAAAAGACTTTCTTTGTATTTTTATACAAGGGTGAGTGAAAAGTTCGTAGGTTATTTAAAAAATGAAAAAGTCCGAAAAAAGAAATAAGAAGAGGAAGGAATAGGAAAAAAAGAATAAATGATCTGTGCAAAGGAGCGTAGTGGGCTGTATAGTCCGTGGAGTGGAATGTAGAAAGAAAGAAAGGAAACCAGGAGGAAAATGAAAGAAATATGCGTAAGTTGGCGCCGAGATCGGCATCGTCGTCATCGTCGTAGATCGTATTACCCCTTCGGCTATGGCACGATCTCCTTGAGACACTTTCCGAACGATTTTCCATCTCGGCGCCCGTCGATCGTTATATCTATCTACCCATATAGCTGTAGTATGAAACTTGCTCAACAGAACCTTCTTTTCCTTTTCCCACCAAACATTACTCAAACCTTTTCCCCGATCGATTTTCTCTACTCCAAAAGTACGATATTCTTTTTTTTCCTTCAATTATTTTTTCCAATATCAGTATTTCCAATAAAAGTCATTTACGTTTGACTATTTTATTATCAAATTCTTATTGAAAAATATATTTTCTATGGATTCTTTTATAATGAAAAATCTCACGTGAAAGAGCATAATAATAAAAATGCTTTTTTCCTCATTTCAATAGAACGCGAATCGACGTCATAATTGATAATCCTGCTCTCCATCTACAAATCTCCTATCTCTCTCTCTATCTCTCGTTTTATAATTCCTTTTTATTCGATTTTTCCTAGGATCTCTGTTCCATCGACCGCACTTCACTTCCATTACCTACATACCGGGAGGACAAACGTTTGCAATACCTTTTCATATGATGTAACCACAGAGAAACCACCAAACGCGATCATAGTTTTTCCCGTTTATCGTACGCTCGTTCTTTTTTGGAACTTCGCTATATTCTTCAAAAATCCTAAAAGAAAAAACAAGCCGAGAAGAAAAAGTGTGTATGGCCTTCTCTCCATCCTCGAATAGTTGCGATCAAACGAATGTGCCTTTTTTTCGGCAGAACCGAAAAATAGAGAGAAAAGAGTACAATAAAAACAAATAAATAAATTTCTCTGTGGCAATCAACCGCTGGACGAGGAAAAAGAAAAGCATCGGAAACGTTAAAATATCGAGATGATCCTTCAATCGAACGAATTCCACACTCGATCGTATGTTTAAAAAACGTTCGCTTTTCGGCGAAAGGGAATTTATTTCTCCAGCTAGGAGGGGAAACGAGAACGACAATTTCGATACTCGTAGATAACGAAACTCTCCCCATCCTTGTTTATATCGAGCTACGACGGCGTTTAGAAGGATTGGAAAAAAAAGAAATAAAGGGATAGGGGTGGAGATGGTCGTGGTCGTGGTCGTGGTCGTGGTCGTGGTCGTGGTCGTGGTCGTGGTCGTGGTCGTGGCCGTAGTCGTGGTCGTGTCGTGGTAGCAGCGGTAAAGGGAAGTTTGGAAAAATGCTTGTAAAACGAGATTCGTTCGTCCCGTTACGTTTCCATTCTAACGAATTATTTTCGATTCTCGTACGTGTTCTCGTAAATTCTATCCTCCTGTTCAATGTTTCCGAACGATTGGATTCGTTTATATATATATATAGATTTACTTTTCATCGAATGTGTTCCTACCATTCGATAAATTCAACCAATCGAATTTCTACGAAAGGATTTCGTGACCAATCACCTCGTCCTTCCTGTTCTCGGATGCCGCCATATTGCTTTTATGTAGAACGACGGCGAAAACGGCGACGAAAACCGAACAAACTTTGTTTGGTTCTTTAGAGTTGTGTCGAATAGACGTGTAAGTATCTTCTACCGATCGTCCAGCGCATCCATCGAGCGTATGTATTTACCTACATCCAAAGTTAGAATCTTCTTCCCCAAGTTCTCGATTTCAGCGTTCGCTTTTGCAACCTCTAGCGAACCTCTAGCAGTAAGCATTCAACATTTACCGACGAGCAACAGCAAATTGGATCTGCCTGCTGCTGTTGTATTCACGGTTGGTACGACTGACATACGATCTCTGGAGAGAAGCGTAGGTGGAGAGAGCTCGAGCCTCCTCCTTTTTCTCCTCCTCTTCTCCTCCTTTTCTCTATTCTCCCTCAAACTCCCTCCTGTCAGCTCGGTTGCTTGCCTGCCTGCCTGCCTGCCTGCCTGCCAGCCAGCCAGCCAGCTTGTATTCCTTATTTTTACCGTAGCTCGTTGGAATCGTACAGCCTCCTTCTATCTCTCTCTCCCTCTCTCACACCACACCTCGCTACTTACCTGTCTCTGTGAGATGTCCATGAACGTGTGCGCGCTTGTATTTACGTACGTATACACGTATGCACGTGCGGGGAGAGTACGAGCGTCAGTCTTTGTTCTCTTTCCTAGCAAGAGAGCTTAACTTTCTATTGCAAAGAGCTACGAGATACCGAGATAGATAAAAAGAGAGAGAGAGAGAAGATTGTTATTAAAGTCGGCAATTCCCCAACGCTGGCCAGAAAGCCGACTAGTAGTTTCGATCCGAACTATTTTCCGTAAAAATGGACAATCAAAAATGATAAATAAGTAAAATACAAATGTGGAACATTTTTTTATTATAATATGTACTGCGTGTTTTTTATCGAATGGTCAGTAATATTGTCATTAAAAGGGATACTATAGTAACCAGAATAAATTTAAAGGAATAAAATTAGAATCTGTATTATTATGACCCATATATCTGGAAAAAAAAAGAAATTTTTCGATAAACCAAATCGCAATACTCGAAGAAACGATGTTGCTTTGCAACGTGAAATAAATATACCATTGAAGTAGAAACCATTCTTTGTCGCTCGCTCATCCCTTTCTTTTCTCTTCGTTTACTTTGCTACTCTTTTGCCCTCTTCTACGAGCAATTACCTTGCCAGGACAATTTAAAGTCGAGACGACTCTTATTAACATCGATCACCGTTATATTACCTAAGACCTCCTCTGGTCTTTTTTGTCGCGATCAAGACATCAATTTAAAAAGAGAAAAGTCAAAAGATAATAGATACAGAAGAAAATATGCAACGAAAAAGAAAAAGGGGCTGGTTTAGTGGAAAGCCTCATTATCGTTATTTTATATATTCCCTTTTGACATAATTCGTTTGGACCGAATACTTATTATATCTTCATTAAGACAATCGAATCAACTTTATCCATAATGATCTCTCGTGGTAATTATCCTGATTAATTGTGACTTTCCGTCGAATGTTTAATTACTCTCTATTCAAGATACGATTAGGCGAGCGGTAACATAAAATGGATTCGAAATTGTTTCTCTTAATTAACTTCAATTGATATATCCGTTTTAATTACGTCAAAGTCGAGATCTAAAAAGAAACAGATTAGAAATATTTTCTAAGTTAAAGAAATTCTCAAATTAAGACTTGTATCTAAATGTAAAAAGTGATCGAATAGAAGGCGTCGAGTCTTTTGACCTGGGTCAAGGTTCGTTTATTTTATCGAAGGAAGTGGAGAGAAAGTGTATGTGTGTGTGTGTGAGAGAGAGAGAGAGAGAGAGAGAAAGAAAAGGTCGACGAAGAGATGGGAGGAGAGCGAGTCCACTAACCCTGAGAACCATTCCAAGCGATAAAGCAAGCTCGACGAGCGGTACCTTGTGGATTCGACGTGGATACACGTCGTGAAGGTTAGGCTGGGTCAACCGAAACGCCAGACACGACGACGAAACGGAATGGACGCACGCGAGAAGCCGCAGCCTATGGAAGAGAATCTCTTTCCATCTATCCTTTTCGTTCACTTTTGCGTGTTTACTAGTTAACTTGCAAGAGCTTTCTCTGTGTGCATGTGTATATACTTGTATATTAATCCCTCAGCTTCCATTGCTCGATCTCCAAAGGTTTCGTCTGTGTCATGAACCTACCGTTTTAATCAGTATATAAATGTTTCTGTCTTCCTCCAACCAACCACTCCAAGAATATATATGTATACTAATATGTCGAGTCAATTGTAAAGCTACAAGCTGTGCTTGCTACAATCTGAATCCTCTCATTCGTTTCGTCTTTTTCTAATTCGATCTTTCAACGTTTAATGACCCATTTACGAGCGGAACTTTAATCGTTTTTACGAATATTTACTTATCTTGAAAAAATAGAGACAGAGAAAGATACGATTTGTTTATAATTGTATAGATTAATGAAAAATCGTAGAAAAAGGAACAATTTGGACTCCAAAGCAAAAACTTCGATTTTAAATAACTGATTACGGTACTGAAAGAGAAGATGAGCATTGAATGATAAAAAATGAAGAAAAATTAAAGGTCAATGAGCTGATTTCCTCTTTTATGTGGGATTTTTATAGATTATACATACGTATGAGCGATCTTTTCTCGGAGCAGCGTCACATGCTGTTGCTATAAATAAATAAACGTGTAATCGACAAAAATAATTCTCGTTTTCTCTTTTATTCTTTGTAAAGAGCCTTTAGCACGCGTCGCGCCATTTAAATTGGAAAAATATAATTTTAGAAAAACCTTATTATTGAGTTTGAAACAATTTCGGTAGGAATAATTTATTCATTTATTTTTAACTGAACTGTTTTGAAGAACCGAGCTTGCGAACTAAATAACCTTCAAACAAAAATAATATATGTACTACATTTCTTGAATAGTATTCTATTTCTATTATTCCGAGGGAAATAATTGTGGTAATATTAGAAGTTCGTTATAATTTAGTTTCCAGTAATAATAATTAACGTTCTTCTCTCTCTCTCTCTCTCTCTCTCTCTCTCTGTTTTCTTAAAAAGAATAAAGTCGCCCGTGGAGGAAATTGAGGGATTAAAGTTAGATCTAAAAATGGCTTAAAAGATACAATGACGGGAATGCAGAGAAATAAAGTTCATGGGGTAACGTTAGCTCGTTTTTATGCGCTTACGTTCGTATTTAACTATTAAAACAAAAAATAGACAAAAAGAAAAAAACAGAAAAAATAAAGAAAAGGTAGAATAAGAGATAACGTTTATCTCTCTCTCCCTCTCATTTTTTTAGTTCTTATATTGGTGAACGTGCTTGCTAATTAAAGCTACCCTTGTGAAATTATCTCGTTCTCTCTCTCCCTTCCTCTTTGGACCTATCGATTTTCGAGAAGCTTACTCAAATGAGAACAACTCGATAGACGATTACGTCTACGTACTTAAAATCAAACTTCCGAGATCGCATCGTTCAATTTCCATAGAAGAGGTAGATAGATAGATATAGATAGAGATAAAAAGAAAGAGACGATGTAATCGCGTTCGAGGAGGGAGAAAATGACGATTGAGAATATTTCTCGATAACGATTTTATCTTATCTCTCTGTTCCAGTCGATTTTTACATGATACACGAGAAAGAAAGAAAGATAGAGATAGAGATACAACAGGATGACAGATGTAAAATGAAGATTGGTAATATTTTTCTTAGGTAGCTTTATAGCTTTAAAAAAGGCGATACAATGATTTGATTCGATCTTATCTATATTTCGTACTTATGAAAAACGCGAAAAAGAAAAAAGAGAGTGTTCGGGTAAAACGAATATTGCGTATTGTAATGCCTGTGATAAAATCGAAGGAAGAGAATGCGGAAAAAGTCTGCGTTTCCATCTCCGGCGTTCCGCGAATTCTCGGCCGCATAGGCAATGCGCGATATGCGAAACGGGAAATAAAATTGAATCGAAGAACGGAGAGCGAGAGGGTTCTCGGTGGTGGCAGGTACGTATATAAGGTAGGAAACGAGACGTTATCGAACTTTTTCTATCACTCATTCTCTCTCTCTCTCTCTTTCTCGCTCGCACACACATCCATGCATTGTAGAAAAATACGCGACAATCTAACGTTTAAATGCCCCTCTTCGTGGTCAATCGTACAGCGCGATTCTTCGTATCGATCAATCCTTCGGGGTGGTTAGATTTATTCTATCGTTTTAAGATCGATCTTTCCTTCAAAATTATAGATTAAATGGATAAAAAATCCGTAAAATATTTTTCAACGTAATAAATTACGAAGAAAATCGGCTAAAAGTTAGTAATAAAATATTTATTCATAAGATGAGAAATAAAAAGGTATTCACAATATCGGTAGGAAAGACGTAATTTCCCTCGTGCCATCGTTGGACTCGGCTTGTTTTTCCTTACCATCTGCTAAACGAGAATCAAAAGTTTCTCTTTCGGTGGTGGTAGGCGCTTGCTTAACTCTGTATAGCGACAGAGCAGCTCTGGCTTCATCTTACATTAGTCGGAGAAACCGTGCTAGGGAATATTGCTCTGAGCTTAACTGCAGTTACGTAGGACGTGCGCTATGAGAAAAGTTCTAGTCGCCGAGCAAGGAGGAGAGTAAAATACTCCATAAAAATAACCGAGACTCCGGACGCAGCTAAACAACCGGCATGGCGTTCCTTTCTACTACCACCAGTGGGACTCTCGTAATCATAAAGGAGGCCAGTAGGACCTCTCCAACCTCCTCCTCGATGCGCACAATTTTATCTCTAAATTCAAAAGACCTTTTTTCTTTCTTATCGCTACGGATGAAAATCCTTGTCGTTTCTATTACGAGATTTTACCATAGTCATTGTCTCGAGGCAATATCGTTTTTTACAATTATTATTATTAGTAGTAACAGTAAAGTAGTATATTAGTGCAACTTTATCGTAATAGGAGGGAAAGGATTTTAGCCAAAATTTGATTAACGCGTTGATCCGTTATCCCAAGAGATTACAGTACTACACCTCGATATTATTCCAGATTTTATTTTATAAGTCGGAACGTGTGTGAGAGTTACGCGTTTGAAAAGAAAAAATAAAAGTAATAGCTTTGGATAATTGCTTTGTTAGGGGAAAAACAAAATTCGGTGAAAAAATAAATTTCATTTCAAAAAATAACTTTATTTCGGAAGGGTCATTAAAAGTGTTTTTTTATCCGATAACTTTTCAGCATATACATTATGTACATATATACATAGATAAATAGGAATGCATTCGCGAATGCATGGATGAATATTCGAACGTTTACGTTATTTAAAAGCACTCGTTTTTCGGTTATTTCGAAAGCAGTAAAATTCAGAAACACATAGAGACGAGGAATACCCACCCGTGCGCAGCTCAAAATGGAATAAAATTACGAGGAGGAGGATGGCTCGCTCGTTGCGAGGCCACTATAATTGCAAAACTTCCGGGACTCGAACGAACCCGTCGTCGCATATGAGCGCTTCCTTTGACTCGACTCGAGTGAGACGTTGATCGATTTAAACGATACGTTATGAAAAATCTATAAACGAAACCCTTTATAACTCCCAGAGTTTACTCGTAGTTGCTAAGAAAATAAGAAGCATAAAATCGCTACTTTTTATGCGATTTGTAAACGTTTTCTACTTTTCTAAAGAGATTTTTATCATCGACTATACGTTTTCTTCCCTTACATTTATCGCGATAGAAAAATCTCTCCTATCAGAAAGTGCATATCTTTGAAGAATTAATTTAACTAAAAATGTATGTTCTTTATCTCGGTAACGATCGATCAAAATGAGTTCTTTTTCTTTCTGTATTTCTCTATACTTTTGAAATGAGATATAAATTAGTATTTATTATTAAAGACATCATTATTTCATTGAAGAGAACATAACGATCTAAATTTTCTCGCATCGTTCGAAGGAAGGAACACTATCGTGAAATTCTCTTTCATGATCCCATTTTCGAGTAAAAGAGCGACGAAGGGTAGAAGGAGAGTGGTGAATGAGCGAGTCGTAAAAGTAAATGTCCGCACGTTTGGCGGTCGCGTTTTCCGCATCAGAACTGCGATCCTTCGTTTTCTTCATAATTTCACCTCGGAGCTTCCTCCGAGATTTACTTTGGAAAAAATTCACCGGGGTCTAAAGTAGGATTAGCGAGTAAAAAAAGATGGAGAAAAAGAAGTAAACGGGAGAGATAGATATACGTATACATGGATGCACGCATGCATGTATTTATTTAGAAAAGAGCGAACTGATATTGCCGGTGGAATATTTGCAGGAGGAGCAGCTACCACTCACGGAAGGGAGCACTTTAGTCGAAAAGGAGTAATGTAATTCGTAGCGTTCTTCTCTCGGTGCTTTCGCGAACAAACAATGGGAGTCACTCGAGCGAGTGATTCTTTTTATCGCATCTCTCAGCTTTTCTCTTTTCCATTTTTTTTATTCATTTCGTCTAGGCTAGAGATTACATATTTTCCCTAGTATCCAAACAAATATCAATTATTATAATTCGTTATGAAGATATAAATTTGATGGAAACATCGATTGCCATTTTTACCGTTTAAAAACTCATTTTTGACCGAAGAAGAATTGACGAAGAATTGACTAAAAATTGACTAAAAATTGACTAAAAATTGGCGACGGTTCGTCGAAGAACGCATCGAAGCGGAGTAAACTATATTCTCAATAGGAAACAGAGAAATAAGGTGAAAATAAAATGGAATAGGTAGACAGACGTCATGAGATGCAAGGATGATGCAAAAGAGAAGGAAAAGGATAATGTCCTGGTGGTATTGGTGCGGCTGCCGTTTCGAAGCATTCGCCGATGTTGACATCGATCCGAAGTACGTACAAACAGCTAGATATACTTTTCAGTAGGTACCTCTCGAAACACCATCACGATATTGAGAAAAGGTATCGACGATGCTGTAAGACGACGGAGAAAGGACGAGTTGTGGTGCATTTCTATCGAAAAGCGATTCGACACGCACACACACACACACACACACACACACACACACACACAGAAAGAGAATCTCGATTTCTCTCTTTCTAGTCAATTTTTCGTCAAATCGGATGTAGGTAAAACGAACTTTGCCGAGTTTTATTTTCCTTCGAGCTCCCTGAGAATTTCAAATAGAAACTTTTCGGTAATAGTCTCCGTGCATAGGAGAAATTTCGATTGCAAACTAAATGAAACCAAGAATGTAAAGAACTTATACTTTTATACATACTACCCATAGTATAAACGTGTGCGCGAATAATTTCAAAAAGTCTTTACTGATAAAAAGATGAATGAATCATTTCTTTATCAGATTGGAATAGTGATTAAAATAAATTTCACGCATCTGCGTTAACCGATCGTCGATCTTGCCAAGGATCAACGGGTTAATATACCAGTACCAGTGGTATACTTGTAAATAGTAGTTTCGTTAAAAAAGATACAAACCGTTTAAATGAAGTTTGCAATTATGATGAAAGAAAAGAATAGAGAATATTTAGATGGAAAAGGGGGAAAAGAGAGTCGAAGGAAAAAAAGAAATGCGTAATGAGAAACGTGTAGATAAAGAAAGAAAGTAGAGAGAAGAGAGAAGAGAGAAGAGAGAAAAAACGTTCCGCTTTTGTGGAATGTGGCGCGAATAACGGAAGAAAGAATCGTCTTTCCGTTTTCGGGCTCGCTCTTGGAAAACTTTCCCGGTCGGCTTTCGCAATAAAGCTAGCTCGCTAAAATTGTGTCCTCGCTTTATCTCTGACAGCTTTCTCGTTTGTTTTTGCCTAGTGGTAGTAATAGCAGTATAGTAAAATAGTAGCAGTAGTAGTAGCAAAGTATAGTAAAAGAGGGGAGAAGAGAGGGAAGGTCCTCGCTTCATTCGTAAATACGAGAAACGTTGAGGACAATATATAAAGCGAAAGGAAGCAAGAAAGGGAGGATTAAAGCGAGCACGAGAGCAAATGAAGTTTCGCGTATCCGTCGGTCCATTCGAGGGATATCGTGCGAGTACGAGAGGAGAGGAGAGGAGAGGGCAAAGCACGTAGATAGGAGTATATATATATGTATATATATGTGCACGTACTCGTCTCCTTCCAAACGCGAAACACCCAACGAAATTATAAATTACGGTGGGGATAATTGTGAAGGCTTTGCCAACGTTAATCGTCTCTCTTTCAAAAGGACTTTGTCTCGTCGAGGACACCGTCGAGGGTATCGTCGAGGGTATCGTCGAGAATGGGGGCTCTGCAAACGAAAAAACAAAAGGAACGAAAAAAAGACAAAATATACAGACATTCAGAGAAGGTAAATAAGCTTTGGAGGAAAAGATTGAAAAATTGGTAGGCCTCGCGTGTGACCGATTTTCGAAGGATGGAGGAAGAAATCGGGAGGATCCTTCCTGAAACTTCGTTCGAGCGGAAACGAGGAGAAGAAGACGGAAGAAGACTTGCGAGAACGAAAAGGAGAAAGGGAAAAGAAAGAGAATGAGTGCCTATAGAAAATAAGAAGATAGCCCGGAGAGACCGTAGAGAAATGGAGGCGTCTGCTTCGACACGCTGAGTGCACGGGTATTTGGAAAATCCGATAAATCTCTCTTTCCCCGGCCCCCCATGGGTCCCCCCATCGGCCCCCCCCCATCGGCCCCCCCATCGACTGTCCCCCTTGACGTACCTACTCTTCCATCTCTCTTTCCATCTAGGCGTAGGAGCGCACGTGCATCGAGCGTCGACCGAGCGATGAAATTTCCACGTCCTCCCTCTCACCCTTCTTTTCTAGTTATTCCCAGGGCATTCTGGGTATCCGATATCCGCAGGCTTTCCATCCTCTCTCAACTCTCGCTTTGCGATCGGGACTGACACGGAAGATGAACGGAGAAAGAGAAAGACAGCTGATATAGACGCGTGAGAATCGGCCTACTGCGAGATTCTTCTTCCTACATTTATCCTTCTCTTTTAGCCTCCTCGCCTTCTCTCTCAAGATGAAGGAGGAGAGATAAGATAGAATGCACGATGACTCGTTTAAAACGAACAGCATTAGAGAAGTTATTTGCGACAATCGACTGGAATCTATCCTGTGAAATCGAAAAGAGAAAAATATGCGCGGATCGTTGACAGGTCGCCGCCTCGATGATACGTCCGCTCTGATCATTTCAGAGATATGGAATATGCAACGAGCGAGCTAAACGATTAATTCATTCGACATTTCCTCTTTGCAAGTGCTACCTAATTTCCGCCTAATTTAATCGCCATCTTTCCATTTCCATTCCAGTTCCATTCTAGTGCCATTGCACATAGTATTAGTTATATGTTTTTATTCTCCTCCGCGCGATAATGGTTCGTTTCATTCGTATTCTTATTTTTCAAAGGATTCATTTTCGATCATTTAAATAGGTTGAAAATTATTGCGCTTAATCAACCGCGTCATACTTTCTCATAATTCATTGAGTGATCGTTCCGAAACGCGTTTTGTCAGCTTTTGGCGAAAGAGGAAAATCAATGGATCTCATAAAATCTGTCGCTATAATAAAATGTCGTGCACGCGAAAGTGGCTCTAAACTAGGGACGGATCGAGTAATGTCGTTAATTAATAATCCGAACCATCACCCCCTTCCGTTTCCCTCTCGGATTCGATCATTTAACAGCGGCATCGTGAATAAAACGAGCGAATAGCGTTCTGCTCGTGTTATCCAAGTTAATAATCGTTATTAAGGATAGAGTTCATTGAAAGAGGGATAAATGATTTTTCTCGTGGAAAAAGAAAGAGGGAGAAAAGTATCTTCGTATATGCGCATACGACGTATTTAATTCTATAAAGATAACTGCTTTTCTAGTTGGCCCCGTCGCACGAAGCTATAATTAATGCACCAACATTACGTAGTTACAATGTACTTAACGCGAAGGATTATTGAACGAGATAGGGGTCGCAAGCGCATTGACATCGCTTCTCCCTTCTCTAATAAATCTTCTTTAATTAGTATTTCCAATACGGTAGATATGTCGAATGAATAGGAGAAGACCATCGTTTGGTAGAAATGTAATGAAACATTTGGGAAAATGTTTTGACGTTGCGCTTACTGCTTTCTAAAGTATAAATACGGAGCCCTGTGAGCCAGCTTTTGCCCAACATCCCAGCAGCAGAGAGCATCGAGTTTTCCGAAGCGATCGCTGAGCGATAGCACACGGCTTGGGCCATCTATACAGCTCCCAAAGCTCGTTGGTGCTGCATGTTAATGCCAATTAATTAACCTGAAATCACCGGGCTCAAACCATTAGTGGCACTTAATCCACGCTCGTCGTAGACCCTCTTGCTAGTTGTGTCCTCGAGACCCAGTAGTACACGAGCGTTATAATCCCTGTTACCCACCTATATACGTTTCATCCAAATCGATCATCCTATTTATCGAAATCATCTTTCAAAGTGGATCGTTATCGGATCTTTTCAAGTGGATCGTTTAGAATGTACGTGCGCGCGTTTGTGGGAGTTTGACCTATGCACTGCTCCGTCTTCTCGGATCTTCTTTCTTCTGCCTCTTTTCCTTATTCGAGTCGATCGAGGGAGAAAGAGAGAGTTTCCATTTTGAATTTAGCAATACTTCGAGTCTAATCGATCTCCCATTAAATCCTTCCGATCCTTTCTCTTTTTCCTTTTTTCGATTTCAATCGAATTTCGTTACGTGGAATAATGCAAATAAGGCGAATATTTATTTTGGCTACCTCTTACGAGTGTATGGCGATGGGAATTATTTTTTTATTTCAATGAAAAATTATGAGAAATTGATATCCGTTAGCGCGAGCGTGGCTGAAAATATATCGTTTGACGATAAATAAGCACAACTGTATTGTCTCTACGCGCTTACTCTTCTCTTCTTCGTCGTCTTTTGTTAGTCGTATTTATATAATGAATAATAAACACACGATCAGAAGGATTATACGAAAGAACGGTATGCGCCGGCGATACACGGTATCTCGTACAAACAACGCGAGGACGTAATTAATGAAGCTCTTCGTGAAAGCTGCATAACCGTGATGACGTTGATGATAATGATAATAATATTAGTAATAATAATGAAAATAACGATAACAATAACAATAGTAATTAGCATAACTCGCGAGTTCTGTCTCCACTATATTTTTCTTTCTTTCTTTTTTTTTCTTTTTTCTTTTTTCTTTTTTCTTTTTTAATTTTCTATTTTTTCCATTTTTTTTCTTTCTCTTTCAATCGTGCTTTTAATTATGCACAGCGCGTTCATCAAATAGTCGCCATTGCAGTCGTTATACGAGTTCGCTCAGTGAATCGCTAATTAGACGATACGAAACCAAGAAAAATCCATACGTCTCTCTTTATTTTGATATTACCTGAAACATTTAGTTCCAATCCTCTAAACGATCTAAACGCGTATACGTATAGAAGCATGCCCGATACATAGCTAAGAGAAATGTGGAAAACGATTATTCATCTCGATTATTCCACGAACGATACCGCTGTCGATTATTAATTCGCGTTGATTCGCCGCATCGTTGAACGCTTGACGGACGTACGAATTAATCCGAGAATTCCTTCTCTCTTCTACTTCTTCTACGTTGTCCTTGATGTCTACCTACATTTTTATATACGTATGATTTCTCTCTTTTTTTTGTTTTACGATTTCTCAACGATCGATTATCCGTCTAACTTTTTTCTTTTCTTTCAATGAATTTTCATTCGAGTTTAAACTCATACTCTTTATTTCAACGTTAATCAAGCGATCTTAATTTTAGGCTTTCAATTGATCACCCCTAAACGTTCCCGATAACATTCCGAAAAGAATAAAAATAAGAAAAAAGAGGAAGCCGAAATAATATCTGAAAGATTCATCGAGCTCGGAGTATGTGAAACTATTGGTCTTACGAACGATCTATCGCCTCATCTTATTGTCCTTCTCAAATAAGGGAGTGCCGATAATCGAAGTAAAACTCGTACTAATTAAGAGATCGGCAGGAGACGCGAGCACGGCAATTAGCGAGTCGCGAGTCGAGCAGCAACAGAAACACTGACGACAACGACGACGACGACGACCACAGGGGATCCTTAATTGAACGGATTATAGCAAAGTTACCTGAACTAGGATGCCTTCCAGACAACCACATCGAGTTCCTTCTGTTCCTACGTCGAAACCGTTAATTACCGGATGGCTATATCAAAGGATGTACGAGAATCGTTGTTCTCCTTTTGGATGCTCTGCCAAAGACGATTCTGCCTACTTCTCTTTCTCTCTATCTCTATTCATTTAGAACGATTTTGCGAATAATAATATCTTCTCAGTCGTAGCAATTACATGCAAACTTATCTGTTTGTTCTATACATTAATTGATCCGTCAAATAGAGAGAGAGTTTACGCATAATATTTAGTAAAGGAAAAAAAACTGCACGGAAGAAAATTTTCCACGTAGAAAAAATAATGCAATTTAATCCTTTGCCGTAGAAAATGTTATATCTGTTCGCTCTAATAAATATTATTTATTTCAATACTGCAAATTGATACTTAATAAGGAGAAAATGAAATATATCGAGTGAGAGGATACCAAGTGAAATAAGAAAAAGTAAAAGATACGAGGAATAAGATTCATACAGCTTTCTCGTGTTACGGTCATGTAAAACGATCTCTCTTTCTCTCTCGCTCTGCTTCGTACTTTGAGGATTGAATTCCTTAATGAACGTCGAACGTCGAACGTCGAACGTCGAACGTCTCTCTCGATAAAACTCTCGCATCGGTTTTATTTACCGAGAGTGGTGTACTCACGTCACGAAAGAAAGAGAGAGAGAGACGAATTTGTGCAAATATACTGGAATGACCTTTCGAGCCACGACCCCGAAAGCTTCACAGAATGGGAGAGAGAGAAAGAGAGGAGTGCATTTGTGACTAAACGCACGTGTACAAGAGGGCGATCATTAATTAATACCTTCCGGGACGAAACGAGTCATGAATCAACGCTGCTGTAACAGCGTGGTAACGTTTCTTCTTCTCTCTCTCTCTCTCTCTCTCTCTCTCTCTCATCTACTTCTTTCACATTGAAACACAAGCAAATAGACGCGCGCACGTACACTAAATTCTACTTGTATATCTATATAGTAGAGATTCTCTCTGTTTGGCCGTATCAATCTATTTATCTCGTTCGCACAATCTGGTTAGTCCGATGCCTTTGACCCGAGTCGACGAAATGTCTCGTGACCAATTCCGTTCTATCGATGGGATCTAGCAATGATAAACAATGGCCACCTAGAAGCGATTATTAATCACGCGCGACGATTCACTGCAATTAACCTCCAAGCCATTGTGTGTATCTCGGCTGCTCTCTTTCTGCCTTGCACGTTTATTTCTCTACCGATGTTAATTGCTAGAAATGAAGAAGAAGAGAAGGAAGGTGCAACTTATCGCGTATAAATTTTCTTTCCACTTTCGCTTCTCGCGTATGTTGGCGAAAGAAAAATTGCGTAGAGAAGAGAAGAGAAAAGAGGCGTTTTAATTAAATTCCAATTGATCGATCGACGCGCAGCCTAGAGATGGTAAGAATCTTCGGCCGATCGATCGATCGATCGATACCTCATACGTCTGCGATTAGAATGAGACTTCTTTCCCATCGATTTGCATGCTACCATCTCTAGGATTGGAACAAAGAAAAGACAGAAAAGAAAATTGCACAATACCTACGTTCAATTTTTAGAATAACTACAGATGCGAATTGCGTTAAGAAGAAAATATTGAATCTGTAAACGAAGAGACAAAAATGACGGTGGGTTACTAGGAGAGAAGCATTCTGACAGAGGAAGAACGAAATGCAACCGATCAATTTCCGCTTTAATGGTCATACAGTCCTTCTCTATCGCTCGGTTTCGTACACGTCTGATAGGCAATTTCCGGATGAAACTAGCCAAACGGTGTACTGGTAAACGCCGCGGGACCTACAGAACTCTCTTCTACCTGCTTATATTATATAACGTGCTTAGTATACATATACATACACATGAATGTTGTATATAGAAAATGAAAGAACAGGGCTCGAAGATGACGGTGGTGCCATTTCATTAAAGGGAATAACAGAGAATAGGGAAAAGGGAAAGTATCCGCTTACACATACGCACGCACGCGCGCATATACATACATACATACATACATATATGAATGTATATATGAATGTATATGTAGGCGTACTAGGATAAAGGTAAAGCGAAAGAGAAAGACAGAGCGTGGAAATGCGCGTTCGAGAGATCTTCTCACGTTATCCGTTCTGTTTCTCTTTGTATAGATGCACGTATATATGTATATATATAAACTGTGCGCGTTCCTTCGTTTGGGTATAGTTATCGCTTCACGAAGAAGAGAGCCAAACGGCGAAAGCACGATCGCCGTTTATGAGACCGATAAATCCTACGAAGACTGTGTATACTTATACGTAGAGTTGTATATATTCTACGTATACATATGCACTAGCTAATAAAGATTTCAAACGTTTAAAGTGCTTAAAGGCCGTAAATAAACTGAATTTACGCGGGAAAATATGACGCCAGCTAAGTCGTCAACGATATTAAGCGGTATTAAGCGATAATACGAATATAATACGGTTCAAAGTATCTCACTTATTTTATATTCCCACTTTTTCTCAATCATCGTATCTCGTCTGGTAATCGGTTGGTTAATATTTCCAAAATTATATATATTTTCGAAACTTGTTTGAAAATGAAAGAAAAAAGCAATTTTTTTCATTTAATTTCGTTAAAACATTGGGAAATATAAAATCACGTAAGAAACGAGAGAGTTAGTCAATCAGTCGATCGATCTTATTTATTTTTTACACCGGCCCACATCGATCTTCTCCGAGTAGTTTCTCGACCGACTGCAAGAGAAGATAATGCTTGATTTCTCCAAGCGGAATATCACGAAACGGTAGAGAAATAACCAAAGTGGCTTTGCTATCGTGATTAATTTAATGATTCGCGATAGAGGATAGACGCCTTAGAGGGAGAGAAAAATCCACGAATAAATCTCCATCTCGCATCTAACTTGAGCCAATAATTATGATTCATTCGGACTTGCCTATCCCGTACAAGATCATCCTTTTTCTCGACATTTATGTATATCGTTAATTAAAAAAAGAAGAAAAATAGGAAAAAGTGAAAAGATTTCATAGATTTGAAAATAAAGATCCCAGATAATTAGGCGAATAAACGTTCTTCATATACGCAGCAATCTCGATTTTCCAATTTGATTCACGATCGTAACATAAAAAGAACTCGAGGTGTAATCGAGCACCGATCGCGATTAATTTAACGATCCCTCGGCCAAGGCCGACGCTCGTTTCATCGAGGAAGTCGTGCATCTACAGTCGAGCGCGTAAAGATCACTGATCTTTGCCATTTGAACTCTCCTCGTCCTTTAACTAGAGAGAGAGAGAGAGAGAGAGAGAGACAAGTTCACGGCGGGCGAAAGTTGTCGCTCTGATACGTAGAAAATGTTATCGAGATTATTATCCTTCTCCTAAGCTCGACACCTCGAGAAGCCCTCGACCTCGTGGATCGGATCGTGCGAATCGATCTTACTCGTAGATTCCTTCCTTCAATTCTATCGCATGAATTTATCTATTTTTCTTTCTACCGCTGCGTAGACTAAACGAACGTGTCGTTGTTTTAAACGACTATTAAGATTAATAAATATCTTGCTTATCGTTCTATTTAAAATCCCTAGATCGTGCACGATCGGTTGAAAGCACTTACCTTTTTGAGGTGGCCCTTGTGAGTTCCAAGGAAGACGACGGTGTAATCACCGGTGGACGTAGCGGCTACTGCCGTGAGAAGAGTGTCGAAAGTTAAAACTGGAAAGGCAGCGATTGGATCTTCGCCTCCGAGGGGAGTATTCACGTCCAAACCACAAAAATCCTCGCCGATGGTTTGTAATTTCTGTAAAAACAAAATAAGAAGAAAATTCATGAGATGTTTAGTTAGCATTCCGTTAGCAAGAAAATACGCGAATTTGTTTGGTAGCGTGTAATAGCTATGTAGGGGATTGTAATTAACGATACTATTTCCTATTCCACATGAATGTGCGCAATGATAATTGTAATGGATCTAATCGCGCGGGGTAATTATCAAATGTACGTACGTTATCGTAGTATGTAATCATCTATCATAAATGTAATTAAATTTACGGGCATAAACGTAGGGACGCGTAGATAGTATAATGATCTGATAATTGACTGTTTAAGAAAAGAAAAAATATATTTACATTAAATTAATTGAACGGAAATAATTCTTCATTTCCTCCCATTCTTTCTTTCTTCTCTTTTATATCCTACGCCATATCGAAAATGTCTATTAGTTCATTTATTCGGGAAAATAATAAAAATGTATTAGCATTGATAATGATATCCTCGAGCTAATTGTCACGCACATCCGAACGCGAGACGACTAATAATATTCGAGGCATGTCACTGGTATACACAAATATTCATCGATACGCGTAAACATCGAGTATCAGCTGTTGCGTTCCCTGCATTCAATGAGAGGATAACGAAACTAAAGTAAACACGAGATGATTTAATATCATACGGACTGTCTCCCAACGACGTATATATGTATAACTCAATCATTTTTTCTAGTAAAGAAGTTTTTATAGGGAAAAAACATTGGAAATATTCGGATCATATATACTGTACTTCCTTGAAAGTCAAGACAAGGAGAAGATCTTCCTTCGAGTCGTGGAAACGAGTAAGAAACATTCGCTTTTTAGGAATACGTAGTCGTAGGTTATCTCTATAGGAAGAAAAATATTGGACGCTAAAATATATCGCGTTGGAGGTCCGCAAACGATAAATTATTACGAAGGAGGCAATTAATTCTTGTTGCCTCGGCGATTAATCGTCGAGGGTGAGGGCGGCGGCGACGACGAAGACGACGACGAAGACGACGAGATGTTATATTTTATTGCTCATCGTTCAGCCAAACTTATTTTCTTTCATCTCGAGGAATCGCAAGGGGCAAAGGTATCCTTTAGAAAATATAATTATTATGTATCTTTTTTCAAACTTCCTAAGAAATGTTATGTCAAATGAAGTATTGCGGAGCGGGACTTTGATTTCTCGAGATTTCTTACAAATGAAATACTTTATATAGTTTGTATATGAAAATAGTGCCGCGCATAGAAACTAAATGTCTCGACGGGTTCTGTATTTCGTGCTTAGTCGGAAAGAGAGAAAGAGTTGGAGAGGATAAACCAAGAAATCGTCGTCATCTCGTCGTCATCTCGTCGCGTCAACTCTATTTACATTCTAGGGTTGGTTTTGCCACCCTGTATAGATCACTGCAAACAATTATTTGCATTGCTTGTACTAATACACCGCCTACGGTGTGTAGAAGGGGCGTTTCGCAGCACGCTTCTGACTGCTGTCATGATTCCTCAAGAAGATCGCTTACCGAGAGTAATAAAATCTCGTTTTGTTTCTTCTTTTCCTTTTAGAGCCATTCTGCTCGTCAAAATTCATTATTATACATATATTATGTATAATATATCCATAAGTACGTATTTAGATATAACAAATCAGCTTGTGTATATTGAAATTAATCATTTCCTTCTCTCTCTTTTATTGTTTTTTTTATTTTTCCAATTTAGCATATGGAAATCAAAATATAATTCAGTCGCGTACTATAAACACAGAAATTACGATGAAAAGCTCGAAAATGTTGATAAATAAAATATGTTGTTGTATAATTGTTCTCTTTCTCGAGCGCGCACAGTAACGAGATATTTATTAATTTGAAATATTCTCGAATAAACGATAAATAGTAAATGAATCGAACGAGAAAAATTATCTTGTCATTTTCAATCTTCTACCTTTTATATCTACCCTATCTTTCGATTTGTATTTCTCGATTATTGCTTTTGCTGGTAATCGAAACTTTTCGAATAAATCGAGGGAGAGAGTAGCCTTTGGCAATTTTATATTATAATATTATTGAATTAATTATTAATTAGGTCTCTTTCTCAACTTTCTCTTCCATTTTCTCTTTGTCGATTCTTCGATATTTCAATGAGTATCAGCGATGTACACCCGCGATCATTCAAAGGGTCTTTCCCAAAGTCCTGTTACATATTGTACGTATATGCGCCTATACGCACATACGTATATGTCTATATTTTCTCTTCTTTTCTTTCTTCCTTCCCTCTCGACTCTCTCGAAAGCATATTTACAGTTGTTGGACGGTAACCGAGTAGAAGGAGGCAAGCTCACGCGTATACGAAACGATTTTTGAAAACACAGAAACTCCATTAAGCAATAAAATTGTCCTCGGAATTTTACATTCAACCTATGGAATGAAATATGGTAACGCCAGCGCGTAGAATTATTCACAGAAACATAGAAATTCCATTAGGCATGCGCGCATCTAATTTTTTCTATACAATGAATTAAGCACCCACTAATGTCCACAAGCTCGCGACTCGTCCTTAAAGAAAGTCCCAAAGAATCTGTCATTTTTATCTCTGAGACAAAACAAACTTTCAAGTATGCACTTTATTATACTATTTGCAATCAGACGAACGCTTAACGAATTAATAAGAGATTATTTTATTTTATTGCCTCCTATCAATGTCCATACAAATTTGTATTAAAATTCACCGCCATAAAAGTTGATACGAAAAAAAGGACTTTCCATTCCATCTGTCCATTTTTATTTTCACGCGAAAGTAGGCAGATGTGTAGATAAAAAGTCCGACACGCCAGGGAATTATGTATATCGAGTCGTCTTCGAGGGTAATTATATGCGCGAACACGTTGCTGAAAATCTTTCGTAAAGTCCGTTCTTTCGAACGATGGCACGCCGACGAAGACCATCGAACGAAGGAATTCAAATATCGAATATGAAATAAAAAGAAGAAGAAGAAGAAGAAGAAGAATTAACATTCATTCAATACTATATTATTTAATTGAATGTAAAATCAAATTCTAATATTCTTGTCTATCGGAGGGAAATAAGGAACAATTGTAAAAGTTGAAAAAATAGATCAATCGTTCGCGGAATGTAATCGACTGACATTATTGTTATTGCGACATAATCATTGAGGATCGCGTTCGCGCCAAGGAAAACATTATGGTAATTCGAGAACGCGCAATTCTTGAAGCCTTTTCTCGCGCATTCGATCGTGCCACATCGTCCGTTCACTTTTATCGCCAAGATCTTGAGAACTTATTGCGATATCTTTTATAGCCCTATGCCATCGCCTTTTGCCATTGCCTTTTGCCATTGCCTTTTGCCATTGCCTTTTGCCATCGACATCTCCTAGAATTACCTATTATTACAATTTTGCCAATTGCCAATTTCTACATTTCTCTTTCTCTCATTTTTTTGTCTATTTCAACATCTATAACTAAGCAGTTTCAGTTATTTCGTTAACATTTTTTTTCGCCACTTTCTCAACGAGTCACTTTTATGTCATTTTCTTTTAACCCTTTATGACTTCATTATGTCGAAAGTATACTCGTTGCAAATTCAATCTAACGCAAACTCCTTGACTTATATCATTTCAAAATGAATTTTACGCAATACATGAATTTTTCTAAAAGATGCTACATTTAACACACCAGCATAAACTTTCTCTTATATTATTTTTATTGATATTAAATATTGAGAGTTGATTTCTCTCGAGTACACGATTTTCGATAGGTAAGTATAATCGAGAAAGGATGGGCGTAACGCGATCGCCGCTGGCAGTAAATCTCTTGAAAGAAAGGAGGCGCGGTTTTATTGCGATTTATTTTGCGCAACAACGATCGGAAGTAGGCGTCTCTGTTTATCTTTTTTTTTACGTTTTCATAGAGAATGAGATTTCATATCCCTCTCTCTCTCTCTCTCTCTCTCTCTCTGTCTCTTTTTCTCTCTTTCATCATGCTCGATATACATGTAATTAATAAAAAAGTTGATGTATTCTTTTCAAAGGAATAAACAAAATCATAGTTTAAAGATCAATAAGAAAAAATTTTATTAATTTCCGATCGTATTAAAGGAGCTATTAATATTTTTCTGTGCCCAAGAAGGTTCTTCCTCTTTTTTGTTGTTCTTCTATCGGCGAATGTATCGATGAAATTTACGTGAACCTCGCTATAAAGAGAAGGAAACTTCACTTATTTTGAAGCTTTTAGCGGTGCATCGACGTTAACGATTAAAGCGTTCATCCTTTCCATCCATCCATCCATCTCTCTCTTTCTTTCATACTTTAGAATTCTTGTGGAAAAGGGGTGCACTCGTTGAGCGAGGGGATGTCGTCGTTCGCTGCTTTCCTCAAAGCGGGACCGATAATGAGAATGAAGGAAAAAGAAAAAAAGAAAAAAAGAAAAAAAAGGAAAAGAGGAAAAGAGAAAAAGAAAAATAAAACCTAGCCTTCATCAGGCTATGTGCAGTTGCGAAGTACTTACATTCCACTAACTTCCCTGGGATGAACATAGAGATAGAGATAGATAGGAAAAGAGAAAAGAAAAACGTTTTTACGTCGCGCGGTATTTCCTACGCGTGCCTCCCTCTCTCTATGACTCTTTTTCTAATGTGTGTAGAAAACAGGGAGATCGAGAGAAGGACGTGTTCTTAACGTAAATGCGTTAACGTTAAAACGCGTCCACTCGTATATACTCGTGTAGTAGTGCTATAGTAGAGTAGTGCTCCTTTCAAGAGCTAAAAGAGAAAAAACATTAATGATGGACGAGACGTTAATTGAGAAACGACGTACTACCTTTCTTTCGTTACACTTTCAGAATTTATCGAGAATGCGAGTAATAGAATATTTTCTTCGTGTTATTGTTAAACCAGAATTCGTTTCTCGCAAAATTCCAAAACATCCCTTTATTCTATGCTGATAGAATATTGGACAAAAATTCAAGGAATCATTTGCGATCGTGACAAGTAGAAAATCAAAGTTGATTTGAAAGCATTTCACTCGTTTCCTCGGTACATTCACCCTTTCTCGAGTAAACGTCCTCGTTCCGAGCCGAACACTGGCGGAAGTTATCCTCGAGGAATTTGAAAAAGGGGGACACTCGATCCCGTTTGCGGCAAGGCGCATGCGCTCGAACGTGTTTGCACGACCTGCCTTACACCAACAAACACACATACACGCTACCATAGAAATATACTAACATTTATCTCTCTCTCTCTCTTTTTTCTTCTTCTCTTTGTCTCTCTCGCGTACACACGTTTGTTACAGATGCCTTTGGCTCCCTATAGAGACGATACAGAAACCGTTCGAGAGTATCTGCAATTTAATTACAACGACTGTGTATAATTACAAACGATACAGACTCGAGACCCACTATCGTGTATTCTCATTCGAATAACGAGAAACGATCTATATATTACGACTAAATTCTGATCCTTGACAACGATAGCATGCCAATTAAATTATATCTCTACTTATTTTTCTTTGTCTCTATCTCTCTCCCTCTCTCAATTTCCGCTTTCATACCTGTCAGAAATGATCAATCAAAGTCGATCCGAATTTATCTATCGACTTTAGGGGTTATTGAACTTGGAATAATTTCGCGTTGCACCGATTGAAATTTTGTTAAATTTGTGATAATATAATTATAAATTTATATTTGTAGCTTTTAATTAAAAGACAATAAATATTTGGTTATAAAATAAATAAATATCCGAAGAAAATTAAATTATCTTCCATTTCGATAAAGTGTTGATAAAAAATAAAAATATAAAAGCGGTAAACAATATGGATAGAAAATAAGTCAATCTCTTAGAAACTTGGAATGATTTATCTAATACTAAAAGTCGAAGATCTCGGACGAGTTGGAGAGTAAAAACGCAGTGGATTTGACTTGTTTCAGCCCCGTCTACGCGTACATCCGTAGCAACTTAAAACGGACGTCAAGCGAGTTTCACGAGGTCGCCAGGCCGATAAATTCTCGACGATTTACAATCCGACGAATAAGCTCTAACAAATCTTCCTACCGAGTCGGAGTCTTGTTTGTACGATAAACTTGCGCCTTTCTACGATTTCCAAGAAGATCAGATAAGTCTTATTTTTTATAACCACTAATGTAAATATATTACTATACCAATCTCTTAATAATAGTAAAATGAAAAAATGAGTCGCATGGTTTAGTTTTTACGCCGAAAGAAAAGGTAAAAAGAAAATGAAATCATTCGCTTTATATCACTGCGTCGGAGAATGAACCCTTAAAAAACTATTTAAAGTAACGATCTCTGAGCGTCAGTCTCGTAGTAACGACTCTCGTTTTTTCTCATTTCATCTCTCAATCCCCCGAAATGAAAAGAAAAAAATATTTCAAGAAAGATGCACATCTTCTGAGACCTACTTGAACGAAGAGAGGGATGAAAAAAGGGAAAGGAAAAGGAAAAGAGAAAGAGAACAATAACAAAGCAATCAGTAGAGAGTGTTAGATCTAACGCTTTTCAAAGCGGTTCGCTATGTGCTTCTGAACGAAATCTTGAAATTCTTTTCGAGTAGGGACCATCATCGAGTAAGTTTACTTATCCAGCTTGCCAACTCTTACCGCGAAGATTTTTCTCGTCTTAAGGACGAGAACGAAGGATGGCGGCTGTCCTTGAGAACATTTTCCTTGTATTTGCTGCAACGAAGGAGAAACCGTCGAGGGAAATGCTCGTCTCTTCCTATGACTCTGTGAATCCTGAGAAAAGCGTGTTACGATTTTTCCCAAAGGAAAAGAGAGCGTTTTTCTATTTCTCTCTCTCTCTCTCTCTTTCTACTTTTACGACGCTTCTTCCTGACGTTTCACAAATTTGGGGAAACATTTTTGTCGGAAATCGTTTCGTTCAACGAAACACACGTGACACTTTCCGTATATATCTTTTTTACAAACTTACGATCAAACATTTGGTTATTTTTTCTTCTTTTCTATAATATTATTAATGATCAATTATAATCGATAAAAATAAATAAAGCGACTAGAAGTTTAATATCGAAGAACGATCCAACTCTATTCGTAAACACGAAGAAGACCCGAACGTTTGCGAAACTTAGGAGCTCTTCACACACGAGTACGTATATATTTTGAAGATAGCCAGAATCGCGGAGACTTTGAGACGAATAAATACACACTCTGACCCACCCACGTACATCTATTTTCCGTAAAATATCATTGTAAACACGTCGTAGGAGGGTGTCCCTTTTGGAGTTCCAGCGGACGAGGTAATTAATTAGCGTAATGATTCGTTCTCGTACGCGACTCGTTTCGCTCGCCTATAACGAGTAGAGTTCTACAAAGTTTCCTCGACTCCAATGTTGCTGATGCTGTTGAAGTTGTTGCTCTGCCGCTGTAGCGCCATACTTTGTCTATCTCTCTCTTTCCTTCTCTCTAGTTTTGTATATGTTCGTACTACGATTTTAATGAGGGACAAACTGCACAAACACATTGCTAATGTACAGCATATATATATATATAGAGAGAGAGAGAGAGAGGGAGACGCGCGCGCGCAAACACACAAATATCGACAAATATGCAGATGGATTTGTACGGGTCTGTCGAAAGATCGGAATAGTAAACAGTTGTTATAGTTGCTACGACGCTACGAGGAAATGTTATGTTTCGGATTATTTGTACTGCATCGAATCGTTGGTATAATCGTTGTTTGCTTTTTAAAGAATGCTTTCCAACTGGTTGTAAAAGGTATTTTCCACGAGAATATTGGCAAGTCGGAAAATTCGAATAATCATGAACGAGATGAGAATATAAATTTCAAATTTCCAGCGAATCTCAAAAGCGCGAATAGTAGTAACAAAAGTAGTAGAATATACTTGTGTCTTGTGCTCCGGCGAATACGATATTTATCTTGGTTAAGAGTGGCGAGAAGATAAATCGTCGATTGTGGCGCTTTAAGCGCTTGCTTGCGCTCGTTGCAACGATTTTCGAATTTTCTGACGCACAGCTTCTACCCCTACGTAAATATAAATAATACTTGTGTATTTATTTACTCATGAGCGCGTACGTGCACTCTCGAGCCAACTCGATTGGTAGTTCTCTAAATAAGTAAATACAAGAGAAAGAATGAATTGCCACAAAGTAAGTAATTGGATGAATAAAAGAGAAGTGTTTTTTTTTCCCTCCTAGAACAAATTTGCGTAGGTTTGAGTAAATTTTTATTTTTCTGGAGAAAAATGAAAGAAATTATATTATCGATAAACTTTCGTATTAAAATTATCCATCTAAACGATAAGAAATAGCAAGATACGTATATTTGTTTTGCTATTGAAATTTGGCTAGTCTTAAATTTGGCCTTTTTTTGTCAGACGTTTCCAGGATACAGTTGTTACAACGACTGCAGTAAAAGAGAACGACGGGCGCGATTTACTTCCATTTTTTACTTCCATTTTTCGCCTCCGTCGAAAAATCGTTTCTCCGATGCACTCGGCATCGAGAAAACAAGATTCTAAACGATAGAGATCCATTATCGCTGCGATCTATTTCCTTCTCCCTCTCTCTTATTCAAATACGTAGAAAGAGAATTCGGACGACGCGATACTTGATGGCGTTGGTAAAAGCGTGCATCGACTATTTTTTTCCTTTTTTCGTCTTTTCGTCCTCGAGGAGGAAGGAAGGAAGGAAGGAAGGAAGGAAGGAAGGAAGGAAGGATTCGCGAGCTTAATGGAGTAAAGTTGAACAAAATTTAGCCGAGACAGCGTACAAAGCAGATCGTTTCTACGCATTAACGTAGTAACGTAGCAGGGATGGAAAATAAAAACGGAAAACTCTTTCTTTCTTCCGCACACATACACGTATATAAACACGCATTTAGATACAATATGATTCGTACAGACTTTATCTTTCGCTTTGATTTATCGGAAAGCGTGTGGAAAATCGAAAGGCGTTGTCGACCAACGTCCATTAAAGTTGGAAAGGTAAAATTATTCAGATCGTTTCGTTTCTTCCAACCCCTTTCTCTCCTCTCTTCTCTTTCTTCTCTCTCTCTCTCTCTCTCTCTCTCTCTCGTTTTCGTGTTCATTGCACGCGTTTCCCATTCTCTGTCTCCTTCCCCAACAGTCACGAGCTCTTTCCTCCGGGCAATGGCATGCTATTAAGGGTTGATTTCCATTGGACGCGAGAATAAGAGAACGGAGAATGGGAATGGACGTAGGTAACAGGACGATCGAGCGTTCGTGTTACATGGAAAACGCTACGATGGGATAGGGACGCGAAGAGGGGAAAATAGAGGAAAAAGAGAGAGAGAGAGAGAGAGAGAGAGGAGAGTTGGATTACGAGATGTCGAAAGAGGGAATCGAGTTTAATCGATCGCAGAGTGGAAAAGCGTACGAGCTGAAGCACCTGTAGTTTTACGATAAAAGAGCACCCTCTTTTCCTCGTTTTTCCTCATCCCTTTTCTAGTTGCACCACACTACCCCTAACCAGTCGACCATTTTCTCTCTCTTTCTCTTCTCTTTCTCTTCTCTTCCTTTTCTCTCTCGTTGTCGTTGACGTTGTTGTTGCCGTCAATGGGATGAAACCCGAATGAAAGCGAAGTAACAGAGGCAAGCTTTCTCTCTTCTTTTCTTTACTTTTCTTCTCTTTCTTTTTTCTTTCAACTTTCTGTAAAAGAAGAATGGAGAAAGAAACTTTGGGCCAATTAATCCCTTAATTAAATCGAGATAATTAACGGGAAAGGCAAATATATAGATATACTCGTTGGGACGCGCTCCTATATATGTATATATACGTGTATGTATTTAAAATAAACGGGCTTTTGTAAAGTTTTTAATTATCGGTAGATCGACGATTCTCTCTCTCTCTCTCTCTCTCTTACCCCCTTATTCTTTATCTTTTTCTCTTTTTTTGAGAAAAAAAACAATAGCGTGAGAATTGCTTTTAATCAAATCCGTTTACGCGATGTCGGGACAAAGCTTTTCGCTTTTTACCATATTTCGTTCGATTATCTCCCTGCGTCGAGAAAGAGAGAGAAATGCGAGACAAAGGCGAGTTGGATGGTCGAACGTGTTCAACGGTAACATCGAGAATGTAATACACGAAACCGCAAGAGGTTGGGATAGCGAGAGGGGGAGGAGGGTCGTTCCATGGACGACGCGTATGCAAATCCACTTTTGTCTTTATTCCAATATCCGTTTCAAGAACCCTTCTTTTTTTATCTTCCTCCCTCTTTCTCTCTCTCTCTCTCTCTCTCTCTCTCTTTTCCTCACACGCGCTTTTCCTTGCTCTCTTGAAAAAGATATATTCGAGTTTTAGCATTGCCACGAACTTGGGCTGGCTCGCTTGCCAATGCTTTTAGCAATGCAAGCTTAAAACGAACTCATATTTTCCGCGATATTTCCTTTACACGAGACGTCTGTAATTACGAAAGGAATGATACGAGGGGAAAAAGGGACGATTGAAGGGCTAGAAATTTCGTATCGAAAGTCATTCTACCGACATAATCGAAAGGCACACTACATCAATAGCTTTCGAGAAAACATCTAGTACGCGTAACGGTGTATGAAAATAATAGAACGATTAATTGTCACGTTATTATTGCTTTACTTGCTCGATCGAACAACGTTACGTAGTAATGGCCAAAGATGATTATTTTTTTCTCTCTTCTCTCTTTTTTCTCCTCGTCTCCCCTTTGTCTTGACTGCATGTTTGAGAGAAAGAAGGGTCGGCGGACTCGTATCGCACGTTAATCTACCGAGTTTCCATAATCATTCGTATCCCGTCGAGATAGTTGCATGGAAAGTGAAATCTCCAGTCACCGGAAGCAGCCACGTGATTTCTTGTTATTGAGATAACGATACTTTTGTTGTTTTCTGTTTGAACCAAAAAATAAAGATAATTTTTATCGTGATATGAAATATATTTATTTTTATCCAAAATTAGGCAGATTGAAAATGACTCGAATACTAATATTTTCATCGTTTTTATTTGCATAAGAAGCAAATGGTGGAAATTTTGAAAGGATCGATTAATGCAAAGGGAGAAAAAGTGGAAAGAGAAATTTTTTTTGCCAACAGGAACGTCATTGTGGACATCTTTAAAAATGATTTTGAAAAGCGCCTGCTTGAGTATACGGTATAAGCAAAAGGGGAAGAAAGAAGGCACGCGCGAGATCGATCTATGCAAAATTGTGTGCAGTCGTAGCGATGATGGTTTACCATGAAAGAGAGGGAAAAAGAAAGAAAGAAACGACCTCGCGGAACGAAGCTGACTCGGCCTTGACCGTAAAACGGTCCTTTGTTCTCCGTTGCGAAGTAATCTCGCGTGCGTGCCAAGAACACGAAAAGGGCGACGTTGGTAGGGATAGGAAAGAGAGATGAGCTGAAAGAAAGAGAAAAAAAAAGAAAAAGATAGACGAAGAAGAAGAAGAATGTTGGTACCAAGAGAAACTATAATCTCGATGGGGTTGGTCGCAGGTGGCCAGAAAACCACGCGTCGTCTTTTATCTTGTGATTTACGAGAGGAAGAGGATAGCAGCGAGAGAATCATCAAGGACAAGAAATCGTAAAGAGGAAGGCCGAAAGAATATCTTTCTCTCGTGTTTTCTTGGTATTACCGTCGGTGCGAATCGTGTAAAATGAAAAAGAGAGAGAGAGAGAGAGAGAGAGAGAGTCGGCTCTTCTTCTATTCGTCGATTCAGACGACAGCCGGACGGAATTGCAAATATCGAGTTTTCCGGTGGTGAAAACCAAGCGAGCTGCGAATTCGTCCCTCGGGCCACGAGGCTTCCTGATAACTCGAAGGAAAAGAAGGCTTTCGGGTTAAAGGGGGAATGGAGGGGAATGCTGGGAGGGTTGCTGAAACTCGATTCGAATTATGATTAAAAATGCATACTAGGTTTTCGCATGGGAAGGATGGAAAGATGGAAAGAGGGCAGAGAGATATACGGAATAGAGAGAGAGAGAAAGAGAGAGAGAGAGAGAAAACGAATGAGTACAAGATTTGTAATAAGGGGTGGTTTTCCCGTCAAATAGACTAGAAAAACAATCCATTATAATAGTTTTTATTCCACTGGTTGCAAGAAAAATCCAAATTCTTTTTCCTTTTTACATGTTTTTTGTTGAATATTTTTATTATTCATTCATTTCTCATCTCTTTGTTTATTTATTTTTTTTTAGATTGTAAAAGTTTATCGTCGAGTTGCAGGGAGTAAGAAAAATCGATAAGTAACACGAAGAGTTCTTCCAGACGATATTCGCGTAGATCCGTTATCGGGATAATGAAATTATTTCATTGTCTATACCTTCGCTTCTCCTTCTTCTACTTTTTCTTCTATTTCTAACTCTTCTAAAGTTCGGCGAAGGAAGAAGAAGAGGGAAGGAAAAGTAGAATGAGATAAGAGAATCTCGTTTCTCTTTTGAAAGGGGGAAAAAAAAATGAAGGATCCCGATAATATCCGTTTTAATCGGCTTTCGACTCCTCCTCTTCGTCGGCTATCAATTAGCTGACCGTGGAAGGAAAATACATAAGGGTTCGTTTTTATAAGAAAATCCTCGACGAGTAAGGACGAGATGAATGAAGGAAAGGAGATAAATCTGGGAACGATCAAAAAAATTAAAAATAAAAAAGAGGGAAAAAGAAATAATAAAGAAGTAAGTGGAAGTGAGAGAAGGAAGGGGTAAGCAGGTGAAACGAGATGAAATGATATGAAGCGTGCGAAAGAAAATCCATGTAATACGATTGCAAGGATTATCCCCCTTTTTTTGGTGTATTATCACGGACTTTAGAAGAATATTTCGTTCTCGTTAAAAGCGAATAAATTGCATGTTCCTATTGGAAAGTGTTAGAAGATATACCAGCTATTTACACAATGAAAGTCGTTTTCTTTTCGAGCTTACGAATTATCTCAACACGCGTACGCACTTGAAACAAATTCATTTGATACTTCGTTAATATCCGAAGATATTATAGTCGTGGGAAATCAAGAGATGAGAACCAAACCGAAAGAATCAATGTCCCATCGCAAGCTGCTCGATATGATACAAAACGAAAACTCGTTCCTCGAGTTCGAAGATGAGAACGACGATAAATGGAAAGTTTCGTGTAAGAGGAAGAAGACTCGTAAGAAAGGCAAAAGAATTACTGGCTTCTTCGTGGAACCAAGTTTTTCTTTTTTTCTTCCTTTTCTTTTTTTTTCTAATGAGAAACACTCGAAACTTCGGCTCGTCTTTAAACACGAGAGAGACTCCGAGTGAATTTCTTTTCCTCGTTGAAACGAAGAATGATCCGCTTCGATATCGTTATTATCCTTGCTAGAAAGCGAATCGTTTGAAATGTTGTTGAAAAAAGCAAAAAGAAAAAATGGAAGAGAGGGGGTGGGGAGTCACTGTTCGGTAGCAGAGGCATGTTCGAGGACAAGGGATACACGAAGCATAAAACGAACGAACGTGCCAGCCGTGGCTTATAAGAGCTGCTTTTAACGTTCCTCTTCTTCTTCCTCTCGCTCTTTCCTTTTCCCTGTCCCTTTTTAAACGTCGACTCTCGAATCGTTCTTCGACGATATCAGCAAACTTTCATACTGCTTTACAATTTCTTCGACGTTACTCGAGAAAGTGCAGTCTATACGCGTACTTTTTGAAGAAAATTTCAAATTCGTTCCTTGCCTCTAATATAAGAGAGTTCAAGTTCTACATTTTTAAATGAAAAGTATCATAAAGATGGACGGATATTTATTTTTCGACTATTTTCACAAAAATAATATAAAATAAAAATAATTTCTCTAGGCAACCGATATGATGGTGTATTTGATATAACAAACTAGAGAAGTAGATAAAAAAGAAAAATACATGTAGAGGAAAACTTGTACATGTAGAAAAATAAAAGAAATAAAAAAAATAAAATATAGTACAAATTAGCGTTAGAGCGAAGAGAAAAGCGAAGAGAAAAGCGAAGAGAAAAGCGAAGAGAAAAGCGAAGAGAAAAGCGAAGAGAAAAGCGAAGAATACACGCTCTCCTGCGTAAGAAGGTTAAAAAACGAACGTACTTCCTTTTTCCTTTTTCCTCGCTATAACGACACGATTATGAGCAATCGCTATTAATTGCAAAAGCTGTATCGAACCGCGAACTGCCTTGCGACCTCTTTCAAATTACAAGACGGAAAGAATGAATAGATATGAAAATAATAATAATTCATAAATTCAATCGAGAACGGAGCTACCTACCTCCTCTGTCTTTTTTTAAAAAAACATTTCGTTATTTCAAAGCATTGTAGTACATTAGCTCCGTTGAATATTTGGCCAGAAGCTTATCTAAGTCGTTGGATCGGTGCATCTCTCATATATAATGTATACACACGTATAAAAAAGAAAGGAGAGAAAGGTATATATGTATATCTGATATGAGCGTAGAACCGTATGCGCGATTCCGTCTACCTTTCTTTCTCTCTTTTGAACACACTCGAGTCTCGAGGTCTAAGCTTTCAGGACAAATTACAACCTCGATATACGTATCGGATGTAAAGATATACTCACCCTAACTCCATCCTCTCTCTCTATCGTTCTATTTCTTTTTCGTTTTCATTTATCTTTTTTTCCTACTGAAATCGGTGACGCGAAAAGTATGGTATGATGCCAAAGAGAAAACGCTCGAGAGAATTCGCGGATGCTGTGCTGCAGGAAAATTTATTTATACTCGATTCACCCCCTTAGAGATATGAAATCCGCCGAGATATTGCAAGAGATTTTTCGATTTAATCGTTAACTAGCTTAGTTTAATATTTTTTCATACATTCATCTGGAAAGATAACGCATAAATGTTTTTGCGTCGAGCAAGAATGTAAATAAAATGTAAAGAAACGTCAGGATCGAAGAAAATTCGAAAATGAGTCATCGAGTTTGGTCGAGTAGCTTTCAAGGGAAAAAACCGTTTTTCGTTAATTAATAGTCGCTCAGCTCGGCGGATGATCCGGGGAGGAATTTGGAAAATGTCGCTACGGTTAGGATAATAAATCGGTTGGTAGAGGAAGCGAAAAGGTAAACGCGTCACCGACACCGTTACCTTCCTCTCATCGTTACCTCCTCTCACAAAAGCCAACAACAGCAGTCATCTCGTTTATACGCGAGGACGAATATCAAAAAGGCGAGCGTCACTTGCGGGGAATGACGAAAATGTTTTTCATATCGTTAGCGGGCTTTGATCGTTATACGTCGCGACACGCGAATATTTATGTATATTTGTCCGTCTCCCTTCCTCCATCCCTCTTTTTGCTTCCTTTTGGCATGCTGGAATAATAATAATAACGATAATGACAATATTTGTTATGGGCATATGAAATTTCGTCAATGTTTATTCGTCGTTCGATATATATAAAAGGGTTGAGCGTTTTGCTCTTTCGTTTGTTTCTTTGTCAAATGGTATGCAACACACATTTACATGTATATGTTAATATTTATGTTGCTCGGGAAGAGGACGTTATTATCGAGTTTTACGATGAGAGGAAAATATCGAGACCTAGTTTCACGTTACGTAACTCTCGTCGTACCTTCCAGCTATCTCATTTATATCACTTTATTCGATACGTCGAACGATACCTGTCCTTCCGTATTACGTTATTAAGGTAGTCTATGTGTATAGATTTCTATGTGTCTCTCTCGTCGAATTTTACTGAAAATCGACGACGCGAGATAGAAAAGAACGGAGCTAACGTCCTCGAAGAGACCCAGTTTCACGCACCCTGACTCGATCATTTGTTATACCAACCTTATTATATTCTCGATATCTATTCGTGGAATATTCGTGGAATATTCGAGAAATATTCGAGAAATATTTGAGAAATTCGTCTTGATGTATCCTCGCGCGGAAGGATTTTGACAAAGTGATGTACGACCGTTCGACTTCGTATGAACTTTGTTTCGTCTTTACCCCACAGCCCTTGCTCTTGTTGACGTATTACCTTTCGATTTGATTCGTAACAATGCGTCTTACTCGCGTTACGCGTTTCTCTCGAGATAATCAACTTTAATCGCATCATAAATATATTATCATGTCTATCCACAAATTTAGATCTTTTTGTCGATATGCGTCTATGCGTAGAAACGGATCGAATTTATAGAATCCACGTAATCCTATCTCATCGTCCAGTATCCTACCAACCTTTCGAATCTCTCCCATTTGGTCGAGGATACCCTTTGCATTTTTATCCACGCTCTTAAACAATCCATCGAATTTGCCTTCGGATGCAACACATTTGTAAACGCTTCGCATTTCTACTTTTCTCTCACTCTCTCATCCTATTCCGTATACGATCGGATCTTCTTTACCATTTTACAAATCGTGGAGAATAATTTACACTATCAAGGGAAATTCATAGACTCGCAATGCAATTCTATTCTCGATACAAATACATTTTATTATTGGAATAGAAATACGCGTCCAAATATAAAAATAGCTCGCTTTAGCAGAGTCTAGCATTCCTGTCCACAAAATTAAAAGATAAAGAGTCGAATGGAGAGTTGTCTAGACGTTTCTCGTTAGCATTAACAATGACGATCGAACGAGGAGGCACGATTAAGCGATTTCTCTCAATCAAACAATCTCCATCCTGTCGACGACAAACGATGTCCTCCCTACTGTCCATCGCGATCATCGACCTATCTCTATTTTTTTTGTCCACTAGAGAAAAGGAAAATTAATCCAAGAAAAAATATAAGCACTCTTCTCGCGAGCTTTTGAAATATCGAAACAAGGGAAATATGTGTTGAAAATAAATCGGAGTAACCGCATTCGTTGATTCGAAAACTAACAATAAGTAAGAGGAATGCGCGCGATTACGGAACGCGACTACGAGAGAGATCGATAATGGATCGAAGGTAAGTCGTCTTCTCCGGCATCTCCTTGTCCTCGTGGCATTGTCCTGGGAGTCCTTTATCTCGAAGCACATGCCAAGAGAACTCGATTCGAGCGATCATCGATCGGGACGAGGGCGTCCTCGTAAACCAACAATGGCCCTTTACGCAAACGCGATAGCGAGAGAGAGAGAGAGAGAGTCAAGATAGATGGATAGATAGTGCGCGAGAGAGTAAGAGATACATATATATATATGTATACACAATCTGGGTACGCTTGTATATACGTGCACGCTACGACGGCATAAGTAATTACGCTTCCGGCCATTAAATCACGAAGAGACAGACGCAGCCTGGAAATGCGAGGATAAAGAAAGGGAAAGAAAAAGAAGAAAGAAAAAGAAGGATGGAGAGAGAAAGAGAGATAGGGAGTATGTAGCTCGAAATTAACCGCAACGTGACTATTTTCCACCGCCAACTCTCTTTCACTCTCTTTCTCCTATCCATCTGTCTTTGTCGCGAGCGAAGGAAAGAACAGTCCTAAAGAGAGAGAGAGAGAGAGAGAGAGAGAGAGAGAGAGAGAGAGAGAGAGATCATTGCTGGTAGTCGGAGAATGATGGAAAACAAAGCAGAGCACGGAGGAAAGTATGGAAGATAGAGAAAGATTTGATCTACCAAAAGTTTCAACGCGAAATAATTTGATCGAGTTATCGAATACTACATACAATGTAGGTATTATATACCTACTTTCTACGTCCAACTGTCCTGTCTCGTTTGATCGATTCCTTTTCTTTCTTCTCAAAGACATTCGAGAGAAGGAAGAGGGCACGCTTCTCGTTAGAGACCTCTAAACGCGTATTCTTTTTCTTTCTATCGGTTTGCGTGTATACGTCATCGATTCTTTACCACCAGTCGACCTATCATCCCTCTATCTTTTGACTCCCTAGAGACCTCCTACGCGTGTGTCGACGTTGTTTGTCTAAAAAATGGATTAAAGTAACTCGAATCTTTGCGAGGGTGTGCACCAGACAGGCATATGTACACATCCTTCTCCTCCTCTCCCGGCAATTTATTAATCAAATCTTTATCCTTCCTTTCCTTGGCGCCTTTTATCGATAAAAAAGCAAATTATGATCCTATATAAAGAAGAAGATAAAGAAACAAAATGGAAAAGAGAAGAAAGAAACGCGAAACGTTGAAAAGAGCGTCGATACTTTTGTCATAAGCTCTATTCCCGTTTTTCCGAGTGTTAATTCCGAGTGGCCTATGTTTCGATCGATCGCACGAATGAGAAAAGTGAAAACGAACGGTACGAGGAGGATAAAGAGGAGAATAAAGAGGGGAATGGAGGAACATAATTCCGGCGGAAGCGCGTAGAGAGGAAGCATACGCTCTTTATCAACGGATTCGAGCGTATGCATTCAAAAACGTGGGATGCATCCCTCTCCAATATCTTCCTCTCTCAACTTTACAACGAGGAAAAGGAAAGAGAAAGAGACCGTCGAACAAAACTCTGGGATTAATTCGGACGCGGTCGGGCCGAGGCACGTTTTTACCCTGCGAAAACATAAAAGGGGATGATAATAATTCTCGCTGAGAGAAACGTGCGTCGAAGGTTTGGGCCGATTCTCTTTCTCCCTCTCTCGCTTTTTATTCCTTTCGAAATTCAAACTACCGCACCTGTAATCCTCTTGCTTGCTATCCACCCTCATCTTTCTCTCCCTCTCTCGTTACTTATCCAACACCGTCCTAACAGGGAAAAATTCTGAAACACGTTGGCCATGCGAAAGGTCGCGACGGAATCTCGCGAATTTTGATATCTCCGGACGAAATGGCCTGGAACGATTGAAACTTTCGTAGTTATTGATTTCTTCATACGTATGCGCGTACTTAGATTACCCCGCCGCGACATTGAAACGGAGAACATAAAAAAAAAATGAATGCACGAATATCTAGGATAAAAGTTTATCATCCGGTTCTACTGCTATTCTTCGTCGGGCATCCCAATTATTGATATACCCGGACGAACGATGACGGATCGACGACAAAACGGCGAGCATTCCGCTCGATCCGTTCATTTATATATTCATTTATTTGTCGCACCATTCGCGTCGTTCCATTTGATCCTTTTTTCCCGAGACGCCTGCCTGCCTGCCTGGTCGACAAATAAAAAAGCCTCTGCATGAGAGAGAGAGAGAGAGAAGAGAAACGTGACGATATTATTTACTCCATTAAAAATGATTTATTCACGTGGATTGACTTTTCAAAGTTTGCCGCCAATGTATAAAGATCGTATCCGCTATTTTTCACAGCCGCGTAATTTGAATCTTTCATAGGGTGGACGTCAACTCGGAGCTTCGTTCATTCGTTCGTTTCTCATTTCATATTTCCTACCCTTTTCCCCTTTTTTTCTTCTGTCTTTCTTCGTTACATTTATTATTTTTCCAAATAGATTCGCGCGGTCCAACGCAGCGTATCGAGTAATGCACGTCTACGTCGACAAAATTCATTTTCGAAAGTGGATCATCGTGTTCTATTCTCTCTCTCTCTCTCTCTCTCTCTATTTCCTTCTCATATCGTCGATAGATTTTTTTTTCCAGAGTAGAATTTAACTTTTTCTCCGAGACGACGTCGTCGTTGAAATCAAATAAAAACTCTGTATACTCGAATCGCTTTTCCATTAAAACACGCGATCGGATTATGCGATAATACACTGCTCTCATCGATAGATTGATAAATTTCCTAGTCCCGATTTTAATATTTTATTCAAGTAATATAGCTGTTGTATAATTACTATCGTACAAGGATTTATATTTATTACATTTTAAGAAAAACGTATGATTGAACTTGGATATCTGTACCGAAGAGAAAAAATAAGATAAAGGAAAGGGGGAACGTTAGATGGAAGAACTTTTTCCGGTATTATCCTAGCACACTGAAAACGATGAAGAAATTTGCTGGCGTACCAATTAAACCGGCGAGACGAGTGCGGCACGTCGAAACAAAGAAGCGAAGTGACGTTTCGCAAATTGCTTTTCTCCACCCCCTTAGGCCTTCCTATGGTCTTACTCTCTAGCTTTCTCTCTGTCCTACCCTTCTTCTTCTTATTCTTCTTCCAATTCCTCCTACCCTTCCTTTCGATGATATTTCTTCGCTTCTTTTGGCTACTTGAAAATTACTAGCGAGTATTTACAATCTACTCTTGGAGGCTGTTCCGCAAATTGTTCTTCAATGAGAATTACAATTTAGTCATTCTCGTGCCATTACTTTCTATGGCTAGTCTTTTCTTTTTTTAATTAATTAAGAAAATGGAACTATTTGATTACCACGTTTATATGACAATTTAAAGCATAAATTATGTGGAACGATTCGAAGGAGAAAGTTTTTTCCCTAATCTACAGCTGGTGTATACTCTACTCGCGAGAGTGTCTCTGCTTTTACCTCCAAGTTGTCCCTCTCTCTTTTTTTCTTTTTTTCTCTCTTGCTTCATTTACCAACGACGAGAATACACCGACACCGCTACCACCCGACGATGAGAAGGATGATGATGTTCTCGCGCGAGAACGAAATGCTAAAGCGGATCTCTCTTTCTTTCTGACCACCCTCTTCCCCCTACCACGCGACTCATTCTCTAGGAAAAAATATACATATATATACATATATAAAAAAAAAAGGCAGAAGCTTTTCTGAGCGTTTGCTAATACTCGAAAACAAAAGCAAATTCTTCTTTTGTTCGTTCATGGCAGATACGACAAACGACCCTGTCGTCCTCGTGTTACGCGAGTAAGAGGAAGCATAAGTGTATTTAATACACGCGTCTACGCATTCACCTTAGTACTTAGGTATGTAACAGCCTTTGGCAACTTTATGTCATTCCCCATGATGCATTAACGCAAAGAATATTATAAAATTCTTTTCTCCTCCTTTGCGACCCGAACGAAATGAAATTCCGTTTAGAGCGTATATTTTTATATACAGAGTGTAACAAAAATACGCGACGAATGAATCGTCTCGGAAAAATATTTTTTGTTCTTTTCAAAGGTAGGAGCCGAGACATCGGCAAGGATAAATCGAAAGCCAATAAGCTAAAAAATAGACAGAATAAATATATATATTGTATATAAAAGAAAGACGCAAAGGATGGAAGGAAAGTTTCGAGTTGCGTCTCAACTGTTAGGGAGCACTTCGCGACGAGAGATCCTAAATCAAATTTCGAAGGGTGCGCCGGGAGGTGTGGCGTCGAGCCAGACACGTCATTAAAATAATAAAACTATTAAGGTTGAAGAGCGAACGAGGGAGAGAAAGAGAAAGAGAAAGAAAAAGAGATGGCTCGAGCGGAATTCCGTCGTTGCCGCTAAGAAGAAGGATAGAAGAGTGGCTGCTCTCGGGGCTTCAGATATTTTATCCGTTCGAGACGGAAAGCCCTGGCTGGGGTGCGCTGCTGGCTGACTTCGATTCCGCCTTTCGACGATCTTTTTCCGATTCCCTCCTCCCCCTCGTTTCTTCCTTTTTCTTCCTTTTTCTTCCTTTTTCCATCTGTTTCACTCCGGTTCACCATCCACCGGTATTAGCCCGAATTCGAGAATTCGAGAGAGATTCGCAAGCTAGAGCGTTTAGATTTTTCTCCCAGGGTTTATAACGGATGCTGCTGGTGTACTTGAGGATTTATATGTGAGTCAAACTAACTTATTTCTTCTTCTAACTTCTTCTCCCTTTCTTTCTTTTTTTATCTGAATTTCGAAAGAAGCTTTAGCCCGATCGTCTATTTTTCATTCCAAGAGAGATACGGAAGTTCCTGTATTCGAATTATCGATTCATTTTGAAAATCATCTAGGTATAATTACTTTCGAGTATATCTTTGTATTTTTAAAGAAAAACAGAATTTGGAAATAGTATAAATTTGTAGAAAAATTGACCAGAGCGAAAAGTAGGATAGATTCTTCTGGAAGGCTAGAGATTAAACCGAAGACTAAACCGAACTGTCGAGCACAGAAACCGACGATCTCCGCTTATTCCGGCAATACCTTGAAACTTTTTTCCTTTCACTGATGGACCCTAGTCAATTCGCATGCACGCTACGTAAACCTCTTTTTCCTTCTCTTTCTTTTACTAACTCTTCCCCTCTCTTTTATTTTCGGCCGCGCTTACCCGTTTTAGATTTAGGTTGCGAAAATTGTACCGTGAAATTTCTACATGAACTTGTAGATAATACGATCTCTCGAAAACAAAAGTTTCGTTCAATTATTCTCGTATCGGTGCACGCACACGAACATATCTACAAATTCGTTAATAATACAGTATCTACTAGAATAACAGTAGAGATTATAGTTTTGCGAAGGGGTATTACCACGAGCACCGTATTAAGCTTAATTAAAATAATTTCAGAGAAGTATCGGTATCGAACGAATTAGCTAGCGTTCAGCGAAACATAAATCTCCATATTAAATCCTAGGTCATTGATGAGATTACCGTTACGTCTGATTAAAACTTTATGCGTAAACTAAAACAAAACTATTATAAAGATATATATAAGAGATAATCCTATTTTACCTTAATTCTTATAGGTGTATGAAAAAAAACTTGATATGACACAGAAACGATCTGAAGGAAGTCATCCATCCAATTTAAAAAAATTTCAAGAGGAAGAACATAAGAATACAGAAACAAAGTCGAGGAGCAAGGGCTTCGATAGGTTTAACGGGGCAGTGTGCCAGCCGTTATTAAAATAGAACAAGGAAGATGAACGAGGAAAAGGGAAAAAAGGGAAAAAAGGGAATGAGGGAAAAAGAAAAATAAGAATAAGAAAGAGAAGGAGGAGAAGAAGAAGCAAAAGAAGAAGGATGGAGAGAAGAAAAGAGGATTGGCAGCGGGAAGGAGGACAGTCTGTAGGTGGAAAGTAGAGTAGGTATCAATGGGCAGTTGCCTGGAGGGTTCTTGCTCCAGCTACCCTCTTCTAACTTCTTCTTTCCCTTCCCTTGCAACCTCCCCCTTCGACACGTACGACCAACCACCGAGTAGGTTGTACGCGTTGCTTCTCCACCAATTCTGTGCTATCCAAACGAATTTCCTACAGTTCCTTAAACCACCCTCTCGAACAAAGTTGCGTCGCTTTTTTAGCTCGCTTTCGGAAAAGCCTCCCATTTTCTTTCTTTCTCTTCCAACATGGATACTTACCGTTCCTCCCTTTCTTATCTTACGTACTACCATCGTTGCCAAGATACACGACTCCTATAACTATAGCAACGGTCTCTTCGTCTTAAACTCTTTTCGAGAAAAAACTTAACGGAGAAGAAAATATATCAAAATGCCTACTACAGTACGTTGTCGTTTTAAAACTATCCATACCTAATGTATACTTCGTAGTAACAACTCGAGCAATCTTTTAAATACGTCAGCATCTTCGAGTGCTTATCGCAATCGTTCCATACCATCGGAGTTTGTTTTTCATTCTAACTTTCGTAAAGCAAAGACTGCCTGTTGTTTGGAACACTCCGGGGTCCGAGCACAAAGCCATTCGTTGAAAAGTGAAAGCTGGTCGAGTGTATCGGTTTGGATACTTTCGAGTTGTGAAAGCACGCGAGATTTTCACAGAAATAGGATCGTTCAATTTTGTAATTTGCCAAATCTATCCGCGACGACTCAATCTGGCTAAATCGAAAATATCATTGAATCAAACTCTCTCTCTCCCCCGCCCCCGCTATTTCCGTTTATTCATCTCTACTCGCGTACGAAACAGCCAGTTAAACGCAATACATCCTCATCCCTTTTGCCATAGGTATCGTTGAGCCATCCCTACTCCTCCTACTACAATTCTGACCCTGGTAGAAAGATAAAAAGAGAAAGGGATAGAAGAAGCAACGTCTGTGACCCATCGAACAAACCTCTCGACCTATGATCTCGTGACCTAAGTTGGAGCAACCTTTCACGAGAGATCTTATCCGGTAACAAATTAAAGAGAGAAAAGGAAGGAAGGATGACTTGTCGAAAGTAGAAAAAGAACTGAATGGGGCTTCGGTCGAAGAAAAGGGAAAATTGTATGAGAAGGAGGAGGGTAAGAGAGAGATTCGTCGATGGAACGATCGGCGAGTCTCGGGCGGTTTCGGCTCGGCTCGTTCGTAGGTTTCCCCACCAGCAGCACACTCTGGCGGCCACCCCCGGCCCAGCAGCAGCAGCAGCAGCAGCAGCAGCAGGCAGGGCGCCCCGCCGTGACTACGCACTATTGATTCGCATGGGAAGGAAGGAAGGAGCAGGGGGTTGCTCGGCTCGAAGGGAAGCTTCGACGATGAGATAAGTGGGTGTTGGGTGACCCAGGGACGGCCCTACCAACGCACCCGCCTTGCTCTATCCCCACTCCTATTCCTATCTAATTTATCACATTGTTTTCCCAAATATTGACGTTCCAACAAATGTAAATACGTAAGCTCGACGGATATCAATTTTGCGAATTCACAAATGGATTCTGTTTGTTTTACGTTACAAAGTCCTTACTACATATGTTATATATATGTCTTTATCGATATAATTTCCCTTCAATTCTATATAGATTGTAATTCCTGCGCTTTTATCTCGCGCTTATCTCGATAGGACGGTTTATGTAATCTCCTTTATCCCTTTCGCGATACGATTTCACGCGACTGCTTTATCCAAGATAGACCGAGGTAGAAACTGTCTAGAAAATTGGAAGATCCCGCGATCCTTTTTCTTCTTCTTCTTCTCATTCTTTTCCTTGATCCTAGTCGTGTAGCGTGCGCAATGCGAGCCTCTGAAGCTTAGAGGAAGACGTTTAAAGGTTATCGAAAAAATGCGAATGCTTGCAATCTACGCGCGGGAACCCAAGCCGAGTCGAACTTTGTTTTCCCGTCGTTAAACTTTTCCTTCGGCTCTTTTTCTATCGCGCATTAATATCGAGCAAACAAATCTACATCTACTTATATATCGTATGTATGTACGCGCACACATACGTGCGAAGTACGTGCTTCGAACCGAGTGATAAATCTTTTCTAACGCGGTAAAGAGAGGAAGTTCTTTGTATCTCGAGTCCATTATCATTGCAATGTTTCATTTCCTGAGTAACTTATTAACGTCAGAATTGAGTAGCCGATCTGTCGTTCCGTTCGTTTATCAAGCTCTTATTTATATCCGCGACTATGGGTCAATATCGCACGATACTTACAATATATTTCTGAAATCGTTCCAACGGCGCGGCGCGTTCGGGAGAAACAGAAAAAGTATGACAAATGTCGCGCATGTTTATATCGTTCGGATAAACGAACTTCCTGTCATAATTGAAGACACACTCTTCTATTAAATTCCACACTTAGAAACGCGCGTATCGTCGACAGATGCTAGCTCTGTCGATATTACCATACCTATTCCAAAGTTATACATATTTATGAAGTTTCATGATAGCGCCATAGCAAATAAGAAACACCTTCTTGGCTAGTCATCGAGGAAACGACTGGCTAGGACTTGGTTATAGTCCAGCCTAATTAGCATTTTGACAGGATGTTGCTCCGACCTGACTGCAAAATATTTTAAAAGGTCGGGAATGTGCTCTGCATTAAAATGTACATTATGCGTTTGCCGAAAAGTGTGTGTATATTATATATATATTAAGTATAATCATTTTATCCTTCAAATGCTTTCATTAGTTATGGGTAAAACAGAGAAACGAAAAGGTGTTTAATATGAAACAAGGAACTATACTTTTAATAGAAACAAATTTATTTTCGTTTAAAAAGTCGAGATGCGTTTGTATATTAGAAAAGAAAAGAAAATACTCGAGTGTTTGAAAAATAAATCAAAAGAATAAAGTGGTAACTAGCCGAGATGTAATTGATTATGCATCATTGTGAAATAAATCCGACACTTGATCATATTTTAAAATCCTTCCAGTTCTATGGATGCAACGAAAGTTATTCGTGTGAATTATGAACGCGTACGTATAGAGTCCAATTACAAAATTCTACAACGTCACGAATACCTATTTGATTTTTTATCGAAAAGAATTAATATATATTTTTAATACTAAACCTGTTACGTGCGGTCAAATGTTGAAGAAGATTCCAAATTTTGGTCAACTTACATTAGATGAACTTTGTGCTTGTATCCAATGCTGCATATCCATATCCATAACTGCACTGTATCGAATGCACTGTACACACTCACTCACATATCCACCTCACTTGCATAAGAAAGAAAATACGCACACGCGACGCGAAGTAAATGTCATATTTTTAATATTATTGTTACACCTTCCGACGCTCGAAGAAGACTAAAGATTATTATGAAAAATAGTTACGAATACATACGACAAGTACCGAACATACACGAAGGTTAAATACAAATCTAACGACGAAATGACAACGTTCGGTTGACGGCACTGGCCGAAGAGTGACGAAGAGTAACGAACGTAAACAAAACATTGAACGCTCGACTAAGCCGGTAGTTAAGGAATGTTTTTCTATGTGTATTTCATATTTAACGAATTTCCTAGAATTCACCGAGAGAAAAATCAATACCGGTGTCTTTCTCCCAACACACCCAATACGTATGGGACTATTACTGTTTTTCTACAGCTGACCTACTTTTCTAAACAGTGACCTACTTTTTAACAGCTGTTATCTATTTCTAATGATAAATTTTTATTATATTTCTTAATATTTAGATTATCAATAAGTATATTAATGAATGATTTATTTTTATTAAATCGATTATTAGAAAATTCTTCAATGCGTACGTATTAGCATTAATGCTTTTCTGAAACAAAAAGAAAATAACAATGTCGTATAAAAATTCTTATATGTTTCGTGTGGTATCTGTAAAAATATAAAATTTATTTATTAAGATTATAGTGTAATGAATTTCTATAAATGAAATGGATAAAAAGAATCAAGAGGCATGGATTAAAAATATGATATTAAAATTACGAAATAAGAAGAAACTTATTACAATTGTAATGTTTATGGTAAGCAGTCTTTGGCTGAATTTTACTTACCATGGAATGTATAGCATATAAAATATGATAAACATTATATAGAAAGTAAAATACCAGTGCCCAGGTCTATCCACGAAGAGGTAACTGCTTCTGAAGATCCAAGATGGATGTGAAAATCTTTAAGATTGCAACATCCGAATAAATTATCTGACGAAGAACTTATTTTAAAAATAATTGTAAATGGTATCTGCCTAAGAGTAACAATTGAATAGAATTCAAAATAATTATCGATAAAACAGAAGAAAGTGTGGATACAAAATGATGAAGTAAAAACGAGGAGTAAATCCAAGAAGAATTGAAATATCAATGATGATTTAATTTAAATCTAAAAATATATAAAATAAAAATATATCGAAATTATTTTATATTTTGAATTACGTTAGAAAGAATGTAATGTTTAAACCAATGTGTACGTGTTAGAATAATCTTAAATATAAGAAGGGTGCATAAGAGTAGTAGATATATGCTAAATAATTGTTAAATTATCAGAGAAAATGAATATTATTATTTAAATGTAATATGTATAAGTTATGCGTACCTTCATCCTCGAAGTCCACTGTTAGACTGGTTTGAAATAAGCTATTAAAGTTTTTTTTTTCGAAAGCTGTTTACATGTTTATCGGAGGGGATTAATTCTATTAATCTCGAATATTATCCTCGTTACACATGCGCTACTTGTAGAAAATCATATTCTAAGTGTATGTGCGTGCACATACGTGTATACGTGTCTAAATCTAACAGAAGATTTATCCGAAAAGAATGGAAGTTATTTAGACATTTTTTAATATTAATTAATTATTAATTGGTTAATTAATTTATTAATATATAATTAATATTTATATTTAGAGATATAAACATTACGAGAGTTTATACAGTACTAATGCACTCTAGACTCTAGACACGTATACACGTATGTGCACGCACATACACTTAGAATATGATTTTCTACAAGTAGCGCATGTGTAACGAGGATAATATTCGAGATTAATAGAATTAATCCCCTCCGATAAACATGTAAACAGCTTTCGAAAAAAAAAACTTTAATAGCTTATTTCAAACCAGTCTAACAGTGGACTTCGAGGATGAAGGTACGCATAACTTATACATATTACATTTAAATAATAATATTCATTTTCTCTGATAATTTAACAATTATTTAGCATATATCTACTACTCTTATGCACCCTTCTTATATTTAAGATTATTCTAACACGTACACATTGGTTTAAACATTACATTCTTTCTAACGTAATTCAAAATATAAAATAATTTCGATATATTTTTATTTTATATATTTTTAGATTTAAATTAAATCATCATTGATATTTCAATTCTTCTTGGATTTACTCCTCGTTTTTACTTCATCATTTTGTATCCACACTTTCTTCTGTTTTATCGATAATTATTTTGAATTCTATTCAATTGTTACTCTTAGGCAGATACCATTTACAATTATTTTTAAAATAAGTTCTTCGTCAGATAATTTATTCGGATGTTGCAATCTTAAAGATTTTCACATCCATCTTGGATCTTCAGAAGCAGTTACCTCTTCGTGGATAGACCTGGGCACTGGTATTTTACTTTCTATATAATGTTTATCATATTTTATATGCTATACATTCCATGGTAAGTAAAATTCAGCCAAAGACTGCTTACCATAAACATTACAATTGTAATAAGTTTCTTCTTATTTCGTAATTTTAATATCATATTTTTAATCCATGCCTCTTGATTCTTTTTATCCATTTCATTTATAGAAATTCATTACACTATAATCTTAATAAATAAATTTTATATTTTTACAGATACCACACGAAACATATAAGAATTTTTATACGACATTGTTATTTTCTTTTTGTTTCAGAAAAGCATTAATGCTAATACGTACGCATTGAAGAATTTTCTAATAATCGATTTAATAAAAATAAATCATTCATTAATATACTTATTGATAATCTAAATATTAAGAAATATAATAAAAATTTATCATTAGAAATAGATAACAGCTGTTAAAAAGTAGGTCACTGTTTAGAAAAGTAGGTCAGCTGTAGAAAAACAGTAATAGTCCCATACGTATTGGGTGTGTTGGGAGAAAGACACCGGTATTGATTTTTCTCTCGGTGAATTCTAGGAAATTCGTTAAATATGAAATACACATAGAAAAACATTCCTTAACTACCGGCTTAGTCGAGCGTTCAATGTTTTGTTTACGTTCGTTACTCTTCGTCACTCTTCGGCCAGTGCCGTCAACCGAACGTTGTCATTTCGTCGTTAGATTTGTATTTAACCTTCGTGTATGTTCGGTACTTGTCGTATGTATTCGTAACTATTTTTCATAATAATCTTTAGTCTTCTTCGAGCGTCGGAAGGTGTAACAATAATATTAAAAATATGACATTTACTTCGCGTCGCGTGTGCGTATTTTCTTTCTTATGCAAGTGAGGTGGATATGTGAGTGAGTGTGTACAGTGCATTCGATACAGTGCAGTTATGGATATGGATATGCAGCATTGGATACAAGCACAAAGTTCATCTAATGTAAGTTGACCAAAATTTGGAATCTTCTTTAACATTTGACCGCACGTAATAGGTTTAGTATTAAAAATATATATTAATTATTTTCGATAAAAAATCAAATAGGTATTCGTGACGTTGTAGAATTTTGTAATTGGACTCTATACGTACGCGTTCATAATTCACACGAATAACTTTCGTTGCATCCATAGAACTGGAAGGATTTTAAAATATGATCAAGTGTCGGATTTATTTCACAATGATGCATAATCAATTACATCTCGGCTAGTTACCACTTTATTCTTTTGATTTATTTTTCAAACACTCGAGTATTTTCTTTTCTTTTCTAATATACAAACGCATCTCGACTTTTTAAACGAAAATAAATTTGTTTCTATTAAAAGTATAGTTCCTTGTTTCATATTAAACACCTTTTCGTTTCTCTGTTTTACCCATAACTAATGAAAGCATCTGAAGGATAAAATGATTATAGTTTATATATATATAATATACACACACTTTTCAGCAAATGCATTATGCACCTTTTAATGCAGAGCACATTCCCGATCTTTTAAAATCTTTGCATTTAGGTCGAAGCAACATCCATTTTAAGCCCAAAAACAGGCTAGATTGACTGGACTATTAAATAACGAAGGAACTTTTTAACGAGCACGATTGTACAACATCTCGCGAAAACGTATTTTCTATTACGAATACTTGTCACCCTACGACGTAGGTGTATATCTCTTGAGTATCATTGTTTTAACTATATCTCTCCTTTATATTTCACATTTGTCTTTGTTAAATACTTTGAAAAATATACATCCGAGGAAAAATGTATTCCCTTTTGCGTCGACCCTCTGTGATTTTTCCTTCTACCTCCGTCTAACCGGGAACATCGGACAAAAAAAGAGGATGGGTGTACCCTTTCGGAAAGGGTACTTGAAATTAAACGAGCGACTCGGCAAATCGAATAAGTTGAGCATTTTTAGTGCTTTCTCTCTCTCTCTCTCTCTTTTGGTTCGTATTCGGAAAATCTGATAACGGATTTGCGAGTGGATAGAGAAAGGGAAGGGCCAAGAGAAGCGAGTACCCTCGAAGCAGCGTTCTTTGACGATTTACCGACCGCTTCAGATCCTCCTGCACGAGTACACAAGTACCCGACAGCATATCAGAATACGTGTTCCAAGAGTCGACTGTTTGCATAACGAGGATTCTATGACCGCGGTACTCGAATTACGAAGACCTACCCCTCACCTCGTGTCGTGGCCGCCCTTTATTATTCGAATGTGATTGACTATTTCGTCCTCCGTTTTAACCCTTTTGGGTCGACTTTGAGGACGCGCGCGAAACGCGGGAGTTCGATCCACTAAAAAGAAGAGAGAGAGAGAGAGAGAGAGAGAGATATAGAGAGAAACTCTTTTTTTTTAGAAATTAAGAGAATTTTTAATGAAAGAATTTAATACACTCGGATATATGTCAGTAATTCGTCTGCTTTTACTCTTCTCCTTTTTCTATTAACATCTTCTTACAGTTATTCAATACGTTCCTCTGGGGTCAATGGCACGTAGTTTCTGTCTTTTGTTACTAACCGTGCCTCCGTGGCTAGGCCGTTTACTAGGATATGGCAGTAATTGGATCTTTGTATTATAAGTAGTGCTTGCAATTAAAAAAAAATTGTTTAAATAATTGTTTGAATCGGTAAACATTGATAAGAATATAACATGGGTAAAATAGAAACGTTGAAGAATACAATTTCGTTCGTTCTCGCGAACACGCAAACCTGAAACGTTGTATAGATATTCTAGAAGAGCATAAATCTACGGCGCCTGAGTAACTGATTCTATCTATCTATCTATCTGTGTTTGTAGCGCGCGCGTTTTACGCGCGACTACACGCGGAGCGCACGTGCAAGGCGCGCATTTACTTGCTCGCTCGCTCATGCACGCACGAATTGAACTCTTGTATACACATTATACTAGCCGCGTGGGACGTGATTCGAAACGCGTATCAACCCAACGCGACATTAGTAGCATCGACTTACACCCACGTTAGCCCATGAAAACCTCGTAAAAATCCTTTTTTTTTTCTTTCTCTCTTTTCCTATTTTTTTCGTCAGCATTTCATCTACTTTTACGACGAATCTTTCGAGGCTAATCGCGTTAGTTCGACCGCTTACTCAAATCAATCTTATCAATACCTATTGATTTTTAATTTGCCATTATTCTCCTTAGTTTTCCTAGCAATGACTGGTTACCCCTTTCTACCCCTCTCTTCCTCTCTATTCGTCATTTTCGTCTATGACCCGTTAAAGTTTTCCTCTTCGCCGAGTCTCTACTTGAAATCTCTCACATAAACAGAAAATTACCAGCGTCGCGACAAAATTAATTACGCAGCGTGCTGCCGAGCAAGCAACCACGGTGAATTAATTCGCTATACGGAGTCATTTAAAAACCAGCTTAACTCGAAATCGTCAAGAGCGTATCTTTTTGAAACGTTACATAATTTTTCCTATCATATTTTCTCTTTTCTTTTTACATTTTCTTTCCTACGATAACGCGATAACGTTCAGAGGATTTTCTCCTGTTCGTGCCAACGATATTTTTCTTCAAATTCGACCTTAGCTGATCAGAAGCTACTTCTACTATAAAGAGAAGGAGGAATTTAGAAATTCCTTTTACCCTTTCTATCCTTATATACTACAACGAAACTGACAAAAGAAACTTAATGGAAGGCGACGAATTAACATCAAGTTACATCGGTTCCATTGTCTTCAACTTTACTCGAGGAAGTAACTGGAATTAAGAAAGAGCGAGAGGGAAAGAGAGGAATAGGGGAGAGAAAGTGGAAGAAGGAGAGGGAAAGAGGGAGAAGAGAAGAGGATCGATCCGAGCTAAGGATTATATCCAACGCAACACATCCTTGTGCTCGTTTATAGCTTAAGAGGGCCGAGGGTGTTTACGCGTGTGAGAGATAGAACCGCGCATACACATTGATGAGTCTACTAAACAAGAATCTATGCGCACGCAGGTGAGGAATGAATTTAGTGTACTTGCGGAGCTGGTTATATCCACACAAGTTGAGAAACAGGGCGCGGCGGGAGGTTATTCAGTCACTTTGCACCAGCACCAACACCAGCACCAACACCAGCACCAACACCAGCACCGGCATCGCCACCGCTACCACCACAAGCAACCAACCCTCTTGCCTTTATCTCTCTCCCTTTTGTACTTGCTCCACCTCCGCTTACCGGCAGCAGCAGTAGCTAGGAGAGAGGAGCGGGAAGTGGGGAGAACTTCGACCACCAACGACGAGAGCTTCTCTCTATCGACCATGGGTCCTCTCTCTCAACCACCGATCTACCAATCCGATAGCGTCTTTATTTTTCATTACAATTACTCGGACGAACGAAATTATACAAACTTTAGAAAATCTATAAAATGATTGATAAACGATTCTCTCGCAAGCTCCGATCGAAAATTCAATAGCATCGAGTTCGCGCGAGGAAGGATTTTCAAGTCGGGGGAGGGTCATCGAGGGAATCTGTGCCAGATTCCGACGAATCGGAGAGATCATTCCGAGCACGAGTTTGCTATTCTCTCTCTCTCTCTCTCACAGTCATAGACGACGATGAGGAAATGTACGTTGACCGCAGGACAAATTCCAAAAGACTTTTCTTCCATCGAGCGATTAATCCGAACGCTAAGGAACGTCTCGCTCCACTACTCCGTAGAAATTAGGTCGAGGGTCGGTGTACTCGCCACCACATCGTCCAACTACCTAACCCAAGTCAAAGCGTTCGAGTATTCTCAGGGACAGAAGATGCTGCGCGTATCCTTTTTATGCTTGCTCGCTTCCGCTACGGAAGAAGAGAGAAAAATAAAGAAAGACAAGAGATGAAAAAAAGGAAAATAGTAGTTACAACGTTACGCGGCATGAATAGGGAAATATCGTTCCTATAGCAAGATAAGTACGCGTTGAAAGGATAGCCCTTTTATTCGCGATGACGTTCACGTTATTCATCTCGCCTTGAATATCCTTCCTCTTGTTTTCTCTCGCTCGTATATTATATGATACGAAATTATGAATTTGTTATTCGTTGAATACATTTTTCCCAAATTTCCTATATTTTCATCTAGAAATAAGAAACTCTCGTTCGAAGATTTATCCAGAAAAGTTTCCGTACCTTTTAGAGGATTCGCAAAGATGGTTTCGTGATATCGGTGAAATGATTTTCCGAGTGCTTCTAACGCTAGAAATGAAACGTCGAAGGGTCCACGCGAAGGTATCGATAGGGTGAGGGGGGGACTTGGCGGCCATTGTGCGCTCGGTAATACCTTAGAGAAGGAAGAACACCCCTCGAACATCGGCATCGACCCCTCAATATAAACCCACCCTTCATCCCTACCTCGGGTTTGCCAACACTACCGCCATTGCCACCATCGCTACTTCCTTCCACGACTCGACCATATCCGATAATACTGGTAAAACGAGCGAAATGTCCAGGGATTCAATGAGAAATTACTATGTCGGACGAAGTATAGCTAAAGCGAGAGCGAACAACGTTATCCACGGAGATATCCTTGCGAAACGTTTCTGACCTCCACCCCCTTCTAGTAAGCTCGTTCGGGTCGATGTAAACCGTCGTCGAGGCACATGGCGGTAAAATCGAGTTACGTTACTATCGTTTATCAAAATAACTTGTATCTACTACCCTTTATCCATCTAAAATAACCGATAGAATTTTGCGAGTTTCAAAAGTAGAACGAGACCCGTCTACGTTAACCCATCTTCATTTATTCAACAAATTTATCTTCCTTTCTCTCATACGGATTACGCAAAATACATTTTCTTTTTTTATATTAATTAACTCCCTAATTTAGTTTTGTACGTGCGTTCTTCTCGTTTTAATAGAGATAATCGTGTTTCCACGTTCGATCCTGCATCCGTAGAAGATGTATTTGGAAAGAAAGGACATCGTTTAACTTTCCGTCTTCCTCTTAGAATGCTTCCGAAGATCTTTCTATCATCCTTAGGGGTGCTACAAAAAGCCGATACTCTAGTATTTCCCTTTTTTCATCGTATCCCATATTTCGCTTCTTTTTCTATTTGATATTTATGATATCGATATGGAATGGTTATCCATCTTTACTCTCTATCCCTTCCACCCTTTTTCACCTTTTTCCTATTCCTTTTTTATCGCTCTCCTATCTTAAAAATCCCCGACAAAGAGCCTTTTAAAATAATTCTTTTCTTTTCCTCGACAATTAACAAGTGATCTTTTTCTTGAATGACGAACAACCGCAGAGATTAATTTTTCTTATCTTGGGAAGCCACATTGAGAGTTAAAAAAGTTTGTTCGATAACCTAGGAGCCTAGTGACACGGTGACGTTTACGCGAACCTCGTTTCTTTTCCAGTTTTTTGAAATGAGAAAGCGAATGAAAGAGAGCGAGCGAGGGTGAGAGAGAGAGAGAGAGAGAGAGAGAGACCGTGCTTTTGCCAGGCTAACGGAATGATAAGCCACATAGCTTCTAACGTAGATAGTAGTAGTGGTAGTGATGGCAGTGGTGGTGGTGGTATTCGCCGAGGTTACGCGTAACACGCCGAGCAACTCGACAAAGGAGCCTCTCGAGCGTAAAGCGTGTCAGAGTACTTGGGCTTGACACGCGAACACGATCCAAGAGAGCGAAACCGAAGAGAAACGCACGCACGTGTGCAAAAGGGTGCCGAACGCTCGGCTCTCGGAACAGAAATGGGAGAGAGGGGGCAAGAGAGAGGCGGAAAGCCGCGAAAGAGCATTCGTGAGAGACGAGACGAGGTCGTTTCACGCGCTCGCGCGCGTCTATATATTTGCCTGTGCGTACGTTAGACCAGATTTATTGGATCCTGGGTGTCTACGAATCCGCCAGGATCACCGTTGCCAGAGAGGGGATTCTCTGCGAAAGCCCTTTCCGTTTAGGGATACTTCCTCTCGGGGATCAAATGGACCGAGAAAAAGAGAGATATTTATTGTTAAATCGTTATTAAAGATGCCGAACAAAAAGATTACTAAACCTACTAGCTAGCGAATGAAGGGATTGAAATGAATGAACTAGGGTGTGAAGTAGTTCGCGTATTCGACGACTTTGAGCGAGCTAAGCCTTTCGAGTGAAATCTTTTCTCGAAGTTTTTAGTATGTTTGTCTTTTTTCTTTCCTAGATTATTTATTCGATAGAGAGAACAAGGGTTAAGTCGTGGCGTTAACTTTCGTTTCAATCGGAAATCGAGTTTAGCGCTTGCTACGAAAAGCCATAAAAAACGGCAAGGTAAAGAGAGGAAAAGAATAATAACAAGAAAATAAAGAAAGGAAGACTCGTTTGTGGTAATGAATTATAGAATTTCGTCTACATCGTTTTGACGCGTAAAAAATTACTAAGTCGTGTCCGACCCGTCGACTGAATTGCAAACGTGAACTCGTCTCTCTACGATGTTTCCGGTGATGCTTGAATTTAAATAAGGTCAGGTCACGTTTATAATATCCTCTTTCGCGTCAGGTTCAACGATCTCCGATGGAATCGATTATTAACACCTTCTTCTACATATATATCTACCTCTTCCCTTATTCTATGTAATCGTATGAAATCATTAAAATATTTATATATATTAGACTTGCAATAATAATTTTATCTATTTCCGGTAGTGATTCTTTCGCATCCTACGTTTTTAAAAGTTGTGATACTCGTTTCTTTTGAAAAATGTAGACAAATGTTTAGTCGCTTCGTAGAGCTGGATGACGCGAGTAGTATCTATAACGAATGGATGGATGTTTATAAGCGCTAGGACGCGTACCGTCCAGAATCTCGTTATAGATTGCGACAGCATCCGTAGCTAGATGATCGTAAAACCATTTATCAGAACAAAAACGCTCGACGAGTTTCGATAGTTCGTATTCGGTTACTTCGTAACGCAGAATCAATCACTGCTTTTCTATCGGAAGAATTACAAAAAAATGTCCAATTTCGTGGAAGCAAGCGATATGATATTCTCTATGATTTTATGGTCGGAAACAGGCAGGAGCAGCACGCCAGGAGCAGAACGCCAGGAGCGCAATAGTTCGCGCTATCGAACCGAAACTCTCGACATAGCTCGAACGTGTGGTCGGCTTACGAGGTTATGGCTGCGCGCTAAAGTGGTTAAGGTTCTCTTCTAAGAGTACAGTACTCGGTCGGTACTTTCGCTCTACTCCTCGTGGACACGTTGAGAGTTCGAGTACCGATCGTTAAACGCGAGCTAGTAAACGGCAACCGCATCGACCTTCTTTATTTTATCTCTACCTTCGCTAAACTCTAATAGTTTTCCTCGATTCCTCTTGGTTGCTTTATCAATTCGATTACAATAGAATGATAGACGCGGTCTAAAAGTGTACATCTAATTATCCAAGTAGTTTAGAAAAAGTCAATGCGATTTGTAGACATCATTGAAATAAAAATAGCGAATAAAGGAAAAGGGAAAGAAAAAAGTTGGCTGATATGAAAACTGTCAGTATTTCAAAGAGTTCACCCTGTTGGAATCTTTCTCGATAGCAGCATATATAATATATAGATGCCCATATATCTCTCATATATCAAAGGACAAAACTTTCCACTATATCAAAGCCCACGTAACGAGGAAAAGTAAAAAGAATGGGAAGGTCGGCGTCGAATCCATTCGCTTCGATGCGATTAAATAAGCGAACCGGAGGAGCGGCCCACGGAACAACCCTCCTGCTGCCGGTGCTTTCAGTTTCGGTGATATCGCCGTGATATCGCCGTGATATCGCCGTGATATCGCTGTGACACGTGGAATCCGCGAGATATACGTTTTCGTGTAACGAATGCGGAACAATAAGAAGAGAAGCAACCCCTTCCGCAAAAACAAGGGTGCTCGCTCGGTATAGACCGAAGCTCGAACAACGACGCATTTTACGGTAGTCCGGCTCTCGTATAATTGCCCGCAACGGAGGGGTTTGGCCCATTTTCCACTTTGCCCGGAGCCACAGGGAGAAAGAGCAAAAGTCGATATTTCCTCGTTCACCCGTTATATCGCTCGTAAAAGCGAACCACGAGTTTCTAATCAGCGTACATCTGTTCGTTATGCCTTTGTACTAGAGAAAGGCTTCCTTGTTTCTCCCTAAACATTGATAAAGAGGGGGTACGGGAGGGGTGACCCGAGGAAATCGAGATATCGATTGCACGCGCGATACGCAAGGCTTTATTTGCCTGCGTCGAGTACCGTCGACGACTACTTCAAAAACGCTAATTATAAGTTGACGCTTTCGGAATGTTCAGGACTTTTCCCGTTCTACCATCTATCTTTATTTCTTTCTTGCTCGTACAAATCGATCGTCCCTTTTCATATTTGCCGTCTTACCGATGTTTCCATGGGTACATATTTTATTTTTTTTTCTTTTCTTTTCTTTTTCATTTTTAGAACTTGGTTCGATCATTAATTTTTTCCACGTTTATAAAAATTGTTTACGAGTTTTTATCTACGAATGCATATATGCGCTTATACTGTTATTCATCGGATAAAAACGTGTACAAAGTCTTCCCTCTCGTCGCAATGTTTTTCCAATCGGCGTTTATTGCGGGTTTATAAAAGAAAAACAAATAGAACTCGGTCTTCCGTAGAAAATAAAAAGCAAAAAATAAAAAAAAGTATATATATATATATACATGTGTAAATAAAAAAAATGGAAAAAAAACGTTTGATTCGAATCGAAAAGCAGCGAGAACCCCCATACGATTACTTTCAATGAAAATCGAGCTTCGATTCGTATTTCGATATTGACCAACCACGTCATCCTCGGAATCGAACTTTCGGGAAATCGAGAATATGGCATTTGCTTTTTCGTACGGGCCAATTGGTTTATTGCGTGGCTTCGTAGAAGGCAAATGGTCGAGGGGAGAGGGAGAGGGAGAGAAAAGAGTAGGAGGTTCAGAGGGTCGCGATATTTTTTCTCCCGATCCATTTTTTCTCTGTTCACTTTTGTTTTGTTTTATCTCGATAGATGACTAAAATTACGTACGATTACATTTACAAAGTGACGAATCTCTCTTTCTCTCTCGTCGTTTTGTATCCGTCCGGGGTTAGTAACGACAGCAATCAATCAAGATTGATCGAAAAGGGTTTCTTTAACGGGAGAGTCATTTATCGAGAATTAGCTGGAACGGTAAGAATAAAAAACTGAATCATCTTTGGCATTATTTCGCAGTCCATAGGTTGAGAAACGCTGAAGGGCTCGCTCGATCGAAGGTATCGAAATAAATTGTGCCAACGTGCAAGGAGAAAGAAAGGTACTTTAAGAAGTGACGTAAGTCAGAAAAATCGAGGCTAGCCCCCCATGGTTTACCTGGATAGCATCGATAGGCAGGCATCCACCTAGTCGAGGCTCCACCCTCCGCGTCTTTGGGCGAGCGGCAACACCGTCGTCGCGTCTAAGGGCTTTCCTTCTAACCAAGAGCTAGACAAAAGCTACGAGCGGCACGTGAGGGCCATAATAATCCTTTCGGATACTTTCGCGTGACAGTAACTTAAAGGAACGTGCACACGAACGACGACGTAACGTAAACCGAGCTCCGAGCTAAAAGTCATCACTCCACTCGATCGCTTTTTACCCTCTTTTCTTTCTTCCAACATATTTTTGGTCATTTCTGAGAGTGGGAGCGATTCTCTCTGGATGCAGAAAGCACGAAGAAGAATGAGCCTCCTTTATTCTCGCGATCATCCGATTTAACGGTGGACGAAGTAAGCAGGGGCTGAACGGCGGTTAAACCGCAACTACCATCGTTAAACGGCAGCCACGTTCGCGACCGCGAGTTACTCCAATCCCTATGGTCCATATACCTCTTCCTCCCTCCGACTCCTCCTAGGACGAGTCTCGACTTAAGGATAATCGCTTGACTCCTACGACTATCTTGGAATTTCCAAACGAACGAATTCGAATGCAAACGCGTTTGGTATTGTCCTCGTTATTTGTTCTTCGATCGTATCTACACTAATTATCAATTGGAATTCTATTTGAGATTTGTCTTCATTAATAACGAATAGATTTTACTAGGAACCCAAATGCACAATTTCTATAATTCTTAATGATTAACATCTGGAATGTGAATATGATTCGCCATTTGTATTAATTAGAGCGAAATAAGTATGTCTGCCATTGGTTAACTGTCGCGTCAAAGAAGAAAATAAATTCTTCTATAGTCATAATCGTTGTTCGCGCTCGTCGAGGATCAATTAGTTCATTCTCGTAATACCGGAATACGAAAGATTCCATCCGTGATTCTCATCGGAAACAGTATCTTAATAAGATAAAAATAAGTCAAGTAAATAGCATAAAGTAAATGATGTTTTACGGTTGATCATAAGAATTTTGGTTTTTCTTTCCCTTATTTTACGATTACGTTAATTGTCGCTATAAAGAGGAAAGATTTCTTGCGCGCGTTTAACTTATTCCCACGACGGTTCTCTTCGAGCTGACAGGAAATACAAGTATCTAATTCTCGCCCTACGAGTTTGAAGTACAAGCATATATAGTCGCGTCTACTATATAAATTAAAGTTGTATATAATAATACTTTGCTACTATATTTCCCCGAAACACGACTTTGAAGTTTCGCACGATCGTAGAAATTCCGCTGGCAATTCTTCGAGGATTTATCAACTTACGACGGTTCGTTCAGAGAGATAATTAGAAGCGTTAAGTTTCTTGATTACATACGTAAGCTTATGAAGCGAGAGAAAGAGAGATGGTAAAACCTTAAGGACAAAAACGTGTGTAACTCGAGCAGAGATATAAATACGAGTTAAACGATCTCGGGGCGCTCTTGTATAACTTGAAAGAATGAAAGTGCGATGAGAAAGGGAAAGAGAGATATGGAAGAAGAGGGTACCTCCTACCCAGGAGAAAATTTCACGCGCTTTTCTCGCGTTTCAGTGCACGCGATTATCATCTCGGCCGTCTTTCCGCGCTATAAATTTCTATACAGTGTCGCGCGTTAATCCAAGGATTAATTATAGATCCTACAAGGTAAGCGTAGTTATAGAGACGGAAGCAACTTTTTCCTAAAGTTCTATGGTATAGACTCGTTTCGCAGGATTATGGATTATAGCGAGCACTTAAGTTGGAGGAAAGATCTAGTCAAACCTTTGAATGAAGATGAACGGAGGGAAAGAGAGAAAATCACGCAAGGACGGTTGCAACGAATCGATTGACCGCGACGTAAAATTAGTATAACGAGCTAAATTATCTTGGAATCTCGAGTGTTTACGAGACGAAGGTTGAATCGCGTGACGAATACCTGCGACTACTACTCTAAACCCTCCCTGAGATTCCATAGATGCGCCGTTTATATACTCGACAGAATTTTCTCCTTTCAATCTGATAGGGAGAGTAGGTTCGTTATCCGAGTATACTATATACTGAACATTTTTATGTAGTATCTTTTGTTATTCGATAGCTCGTTAGTAAAATCCTTCCATTCAAGTAATACATACATGTTTGTATTTTATATCATGGGGCTTCATCTCGAGGAATATCGATTCTTTTAACATCTTAATTCTCGGTGGAGCCGAAAATGATGTGCATTAGAAAATCAGGCCACGATCGAATCCTTCTTTTACGAGCCATCGTAAAATTTCGAATATGTGTGTGTGTGTGCGCGCGCGCGTGTGCATGTGTATCAATCAAACTCTCGAACGAGGTCGCTCGATAATGCATACTCGCAATTTTTCGCTCGTCGCGTCAAACCTCACCGCGACGCGTAGGCCGTGCCTGCGTTAAATTATTTTATAATCTCCGATTCGGATTATATCGTTGAGCGATCGTTTTAAATTTTCAATTCCCCAAAGAGTAAAGAGTGAAAGAAAAAAAAGCTTCGACCGTGGCTATCACGCGAAACGAACGTTTCGCTAAATTGAATCCATTGTGTTTTATACGTTCGAGGAAGCCGTGATACTAAATTCAAAAATGACTTTCCGTTCCCCGATTAAAAATATATTTGCTTCGAGCCATTTCCTCTCTAGGCTGTTATATAATAAATTGTTCGACCAGAGGGTCGTTGTCTAATATCGATTTTAAATGACGCATAATGTTGTAACATAAACTCGTCGATATACTATTGTGATCAAAGAGAGACAAATAATTATTTTATGAAACGAACTCGTAATCCAAGAGTTCAAAGCTTTAAATCTTGTTCTAAGCGCTTACATTTGTAAGCGATCGATAAAGAGTTTAACGAGAGAGGATACTTAAAGAATGACTGTACTTATGTATAATTAACTTATTTCAAAGTGACCATCGTTCGTTTAAAATCGTAAACGTCGACTTTTAAAAGAGCCATTGGTTATAGAAGATCTAGTTGTAAAACTCAGATCAGAAGTAAAGGGAGAGAAGAAGAACTAAGGGGATAGGAGGGAAAGGAGAAAGAGGGGTCAGGAGGTTCCCTCGTTCGTACAAGTTGTGGAAAGGGAAGAAGAACGGGCCTCGAGGGAACGGCACCTCCCGAAGGCTCGTAAATGCTCCAGGAAATTACGCTAGACCCACCGAAATTACATTTCGCAAGATTGTAATGTCTTCGCGAAGGCACTTGGATCCTCGTAGGATCTTTGTAGGATCCTCGTAGGATCCTCGTAGGATCCTCGTTGGCCTTCGATCCTTTAAACGGGGGTGCGTCTCTCGAGTCTCCTCCTGAATGTTGCACGAAAACGCCTCTAGTTTGGCCAAACCGTTCCTATCCTTATCCATTATCCTTACGTTCCCATTTACTTCGTCCATTAAGTCTCCTTTCCTTAACACCATATATATATAGTTATATATGTAATACGTACATACGCGCAATACGTCTATGTATACGTATCTTTCCCATAGACCTTTTAACTAAAATCTTCGAGAACTTGAAAAATATTAAATTGTCTAATATGTTTTCTAGTACAAGCATACATTCACGCTTTAAACTTTAGTGGAATGCATTTGTTTAACTTTTCATTAATTTAGAAAATACTTTGCATAAATTAGATAAACGTACGATTTTTACGTCCATCCGGACCTCCGAAATATCTTTCTCTCATCTCGCGATCGATATAACCTCTGATCCTCAAATATCGCATAAAACGATTGTCCCATTTCGCAAGAAATCTTACTCAAGAAATATTCTCGATCTTCTGATCTTTTACTCGTTCAACAGGATTTTTCTGAAACCCGGAGACGCGCGGCGCGAACCCTTACGCAACACTGACGCAACCTGCTTTTGACGAGCACTTTGCGATGCATCTTAGCCTTATTTCGATAGCGTCTTTTAACGATATTCTCGTGATAGGCCAGACGATTAAAGACGATTAAAGACGATTAAAAACGATCTTACCCGAAGAACGGAACAACAATAAAACGATCTTTTTCTTCTATTTTATTATCTTTATTTTTTTCAAGCGTACCATTAAATAAATATCGTTTGAACGTGTCTATAGTACATATTATATAAGTACTTTCTTTCTTTTACATCTTTCTATATTGAATCCTAGCTGGTAGTAAATGAATTTTCCATCTTTCTCTCTCTCTCTCTCTCTCTTCCTCTCCTTTTCTTTCTTTCAAATCGAACCAAATGCAACGCCTAGAAGCACTAACTGTCTCGACGGCTTATGCATTATTACTTCCGCCCTGTTCGAAATGAATTTTTAATAATCGTTCCTAACCTTATGTGAGCTTTGTGAGTGGTAGATGCAAATTCTCTTTCTCTCTCTCTCCTTTTTATATCTTTTTTCTCAATAGTAACGATTGGCCTAGATAATTAAAAGACTTGGAAAGCGAAGAAGGCTCGCTGCAACTGCATTTCTCGATTATATCCAAGTGCAAAATAAAGATAGTATTTCGAATAGTGGAAAGGGAGAGAGAAAAAACGATCGAAGCTATCTTAAGACGAATCTGAAAGTCGGTCTACCCAAATTGCAATCTCGCAGGTACCCTTTTTCGTTCTCGATTCCACTAACGGAAGATTCGCGATCCTTCGACTCAGAAAAGCAAAAGAGAAGAGAGAAAGCGATTCGAGGATTAGCCGTTGATAAAGATGATCTTAAACGATCGAGACCTTCTACTCCTACTCCTTCCAACTTCTCAGATTTTTCCTCGAATTTAAATCGGTTGCGAATTCTTCTTTCTTTCAACTTTCTTTCTTCTTTCTTATTTTGATTTCTTTTTCTTTTTCTTCTTATTCCCATTTTCCTTTTAGATCGACGAACTTCGTCTAACAAGGATTATCATAAAGCTATAAGTTATAAGGACTTAACGAGAGTACGAAAATCGAATTTTACAAACGCGGAAAGGAGAGAAAAAAGAAAGAAGAAAAAAAGAAAAAAAAGAGAAAACGAGAAAAATAGAATCCTTTTTTCTTATCAAACTCGTCGCTTCGTTATTAATCTTTCGGAATTTTATATTCCAAATAAAATCCAATTAAACGTATAGGGGGAGAGAATCGAATGGATATGCTATCCGACAAATCAGATTACACAAGGGAAACTCGGATTATGCGAAATTCCTGTAAAATTCTCTGCGTAACGTTTCGCTAATATAAATATACAGTACATACGTCTGTACACTCTACACGCGAAATCGTGTTAGTTAATCAACGAAAACGATTAAATCTAGCGTAGAGAATTCGTCGAGATCTGTTTCGCGGAGATTATCCTCCAGTCGAAGTTTCTAGTGGATATCCATAAAGCGAATGAGAAAGAAATAATCGAAATTTTTCAACGATCCAGAACAAATTTTACGTTAACGATCTAAACGTGATTCCAAGCTATTCTCTCTGCCAAGTTTGTTACGATTATTGAACTCGATCGTTTGGTACGATGCGATCGAGTGGACGATACGAAAATGAAAGAAAGGAAGAAGGGAAGAAAATTAAATGAAACTTTAGAAGCTTTTTGTTTTCTCTCTCTCTCTCTCTCTCTCTCTTTTCGATCAAAATCGGATGACCCTTTGGAAACGAAACGAAACGAAGGGTGGCCCCACCGAGCCGAGATCAAAAGGTAGGAAAAGAGGGTCGAACGAGTCCCAGAACGTAAAGCTTTAGGCCCTTCCGAGGGTGATTCTGGAGAAAGTATAAGGACGAGAAAGGGATGATAGGGGAATAATCGTGGAAGGGAAGGAGGGGGAAGGGGGTTTGTGCGCGTGTCACGCTCGGTGGTCACTGGGAACGAGGTCCGAGTTTAGCCGCAAATTATCGCGGCGTTGGAACGATAATGGAAATCCGATTGAAGCCGCCCATTTGCAACGCGTTATGGGGCTGTTTGGCATTTTAATTGGGAAATTGCAATTAACCCGCTCGGTCGTATTATCGCTTCCACGAGGCGACGTCCGTCGGCACCGCGTTCAACTTTCCGAATTTCAACGCGTCTTTCCAACAGTCGCTCGAATTCTCCGCTCAAAAATACCTATGATTCATATTTTCCCTCTTTTTTTCTGTCTGCTTTCAGAATATCCGACCCATTTTCGGTTTGTTAATGAAAACAAAAAGGCAGGAAATTAATCTGTAAAATAAAGAGATAAATAAAATTAGAAAGAAAATGAGATCCTCCGTTAACTATGTAGTTTAATTGACAATAATCTTTTAGGTTGACGAGTAATCGAAACTTTTCTTTTTTCTCTTTTTCTCCTTCCATTTCTCTTATACATTAATAAGTATATATACCTTTCTTTTTCAATACTTTGCTATTTACTCCCAGGGAGTCTTCAATTAATTTAGCCGTCAGGGATGTCGCGTAAAATAAATGAAAGATTTTTTGTAACCAGAAAAGAAGTAAGGTAGAGGTTGCAGAAGATGAAGGGGATGGTAGTTAGATGTAACGAGAAAGTAAATACTTGGAAAAGCATCTTCTCCTAGAACGGTCGTGTTTAACATCGAAACTTCGACGTTTCGATCCCTCATGGAAGGACAAGAAATAAAAAAGACAAATAAAGAGAGAAAATCGTGCTTTTTTTCAAAGAAAAGAGAAGGATAGCATCTTCACGATGGACGCTTTAATTGGAAAATTGTAATTGGCCCTGTCGTCTTATTGCTCTCCTCTCTCTCTCTCTCTCTCTCTTTCTCTCTCACTTCCTTTTGCTTTCCTTTCCCTTACGTAGTTCGTCTAGAAAAGCGACGGGTCTCCCAAGAGAGCATCGATTCTTTGGCCATTTTTCCAGTGTCCCTTTTTCTACCTCTACCTTCCCCTCGTTTCCGATTAGTCTCTAAGCCACGATATTAATCGATAAATGAAAGGGATGCTCGCCGGTGCGTAATCCAAATCGCATCGATCTCCTCTAGGTTCCATTATATTTTTCTTCCCTTTCCTTTGCAAATCTTTTATACGCGTATATTCCGTTTTAGTTTTCTTCCACTATACTAAACGCCGGTAAGCGTGGTGCAGTCAATAATCGCGACTCTGGGAACCTCGTAAAGTCTTCTTTTCGTATTCTTTCTCTCTTTTTCCGAGTACACGCTAGTACGCTACAACTTTTAATTGGCAAATGGTAATTGGCGCCACGGAAAAGAACGGAGGAGAATTCCTTTCCTACGTGTAATCTCTTTCTCTCTTTCTTCCTTTCTTTTTTTTTTTCTCTCCTACTAAAAAACGCGTAACAAGTGATTCAGGTAACGCGATTTCTCGAAAAAGGAAAGAAACTTATAAATAATTTCTTTCTTTTTAAAACGATCCAACGGAATTCTGCGTCGTCATACCTCTTTTTTCTTCTCTTCTTTCTTTCCATTACTTCTCGCTCTTTGCGAAAGTCAACCGCCATCGCCTTAATTGGAAAATGCTAATTAACATCCAGACTCTTCCCTGTAATATTCGTCTTTTTCTCGGTAACTTTACTTTCTCTACCTATCTTTCTCCCTATCTAAGATGCCTTTCGCCTTCCTCGTCTTCCGACTAAAAATCTCTCTTTCTCTTCTTATATTTCTATGAAATTTTCAGTAAACATATCTAGTTAATATTAGTTATAACCTACGAATGGCTGAAAGAAAAGAAAATCAGAGAAATATATAACGCCGACCGAATCGATCTGCCATTTTGATTAATCTCTCTCAACAAGAATTAGATTCTTTCGATCGGGACTAGATCGAAATTTTGTACGACGAAAGGAAGAGAGAGAAAGTCTGTATTTTACACCATACGTTCGCCTTTTCTCTCTATCTCTCTCTCTCCCTCTCTTGCACTCTAACTTTAACGGGATACGAAGCGCGGCGAGCTCTCTGAAAATTTAAATCCCATCCACGTACGACCGTATTTCAAGCGGAGATTCGGGCGCGGTTCTGCAATAAACCCCTCTCTTTCCCTTTTCAGGCTCTCTCTCCTTCTCTCTCATTCGCGAGCGGTCGATCGAATTGATCTATCGATCCACGTAATTCACTTCCAGCATCGAACCGAGAAAGAACGAACGAACGAACGAACGAACGAACGAACGAACGAACGAACGGGTGAGATTCGCGGGAACGTGTTGCGAGCTTATCTCGAAAATGCGGTTTACATCGCCTAAAGTCGAGCTTTAAATCCATCCAACATGAATTTCAACGGTGAAAATGTATAAAACGAAATACGCGTACGTACGCGCGTCTAGATATATATGTATATATAACGTCGGTATAGTAATTATCGTCGAAAGTTCGGAGGTTATCATTTTCGGTCGAGTTCGTGAGGGAGAGAGAGAAAGAGTCGACAAAATCGATTAGTATCTTCATTTCCACAATTGCCTAGAACCGTTAAAAGACTAAGTAAGAAGATAAGAGGAAATAATTTCTAACGATTTTGTGAAAATTTAAATCGAGCCCAAAAGCAATCCTACGTAGAATTTCAATTAAAGCGAATTACCTTCCTTCGAATATAATCCTTGCGATAAGCCCGAAAGAGATCTATAATACGATAATAGGGTTGGGAGTTAACGCTTTGATAATCCGCGGATCGTGTTTAAATGTTCGTATCGGGAGCAAAACAAAATTGTCGCATGCAGGCTGCCATCAAACTTGTCATCTTTTAATCCATCTTTTCTCTTCTACAAACGAGGAAATGTACAATTCGTCGGAATGAAGAAATTAAATCGCAGCTTGATCTCGGAATAAAACACCCGAAGAACCAGCGGATAGTCGTCGCTATTTACCCTCGGTCAAAAAAAAAAAAAAGAAAGGAAACAAAAGAGAAGAAGAAAAACGACAGGAGGGAAGGATGGAATTACTTGAAAATTTGCCGCTCCAAGAGGAAACAAAAACGTCAGCTAATACGAAAAGCACACTGGAGCGCGTGCTTGCGAAGCTCCATGCCGCTCGAAAATTGCAGCCGCGATTCGAGCAAGAATATATAATAGTTCTCGCTATGGGGGCGGTGCGACGTAACCTAAAAGTACGATTATGTCTTTCGCAAGCCGATTATAATAATAACGCTTTTTCGCAACAATAACCAGCACGAACGAATGGTGGTAACTCTCGTTTCATCATGAATGCTCATCCGGAAAATGTTGTAGGAGGAAGAACAAATTTGGGGAAAAAGACAAATATGTAGAAAATCTTCATTCCAGCTAAGCTTACTCTAAACTGTTATATCAATAAAATGCAAATATTATTTACCAGAAATTACTGAGATTTTAATCTCCCGAAGCACGCAATACAAATATTTCTTCTTTCCTTTTATATTATTACGAAAGATATCGGTTTAACGTACAGACGTATTGTAGCTGGATGAAATCGTAAAAAAGAAGAAAAGGATAACTTTTAATCGTAAAACTAATAAATCTTCATCTCGCAAGAGAAACATCTACGAAAGAAAGGAAAGATTTTCGCATAAAAACGCGACGAGAATAATCTGGAAAATGCAAATATACGAAGTAAGGAAAAGAAAGAAAAAATGTGTGTGTGTGTGTGTGTGTGTGTGTGTGTGAGAGAAAGAGAGAAAGAGAGAGAGAGAGAAAATATGAGCAAAACTTTGCGAGAGGTGTTGCGCCCTCTCGTTTTAGTAAGAAATCTCATAAATTCGTCATCGCGTCGCGTAGAAGAACGAAGAGAGGAGTGGGGTAGAGAGGTGACTTGAAATAAGTAGACGAAGACAAAGAGGGAGAGAGAGAGAAGCAAGCTCTAAAACAGGCAATTTACGCGAGTCGCGTGCATGAAACGCGAGGAAAGGTATCGTTGGCGGGACGTTTAACGCTCGGAAGTCGGTTTTATTCGGCTAGGCGCGTCGTCCTTTGAATANCTGGACTTATTTACAGATTATAATAATTGCAGTTGGATGTATTTAAGGACTGAAAGATGGATTCGCAAAAACAAAAGCTTTTATCCGATTTCGTTGATGTTAGTAATGCATCAAGTTTAGCATCTAAAAGCGATTTCGAAAGTCTTGGTTTTGTAATGGACAATGGAAAACCCAGATTTAAATTGGATGAACCTGTATCCACAAATTTCTTTTCAAAAGTTGATTTAACCAAGTCTAAGAATTCTCTCGATGACAGCAGTACGTTATCTTTTGTCATACTGGGAAAGAAATCGTTAGATTCAATACAAGCATCTTCTATAGCAACATACAGCGATATTCAACAAAAATGCATGTCCATTGTACGATAAAAGTGTTTGAAATTTATTAATTCATTGATTAATTTGTCACACATCTTCTTCATAGATTTTCAATAATGTGTTTACCTTTTGCAGGATTACAATTCAATAATATCATCTTTAAATTCTTCCGAGATACAACAAAAGTTAACAGAATTATTACAGGAGAATGTCAAATTAAAAGAAACGTTAAAACAAAATACTATAGCTATGAAAAAACAATTTAATACTTTAGCAATATGGCAAGAAGAGGTATTGAATGTTCATAAAAATCACAAGCAAAAGTTTATAGAAACCAGACAATTGATCAATCTGCTTAAGGAAGAGAATGCTGAATTAAAATTAAAACTTTACGTAAGTTACTTAAAAATTGTCCAACTATTAATGTTGAGGTTTGGTGTAGAAATAGCTGCTATTTTATATTAATTATAAATTAGTACTGGATTTTTCCTTGAAAACTATTCACATAATATATATCTAGGATGAAGACAATTTATAATTAAATACATTAGTACATATTTAATAATAGAATTTAACTTGAAAGGATTATCTATAAATGAATTAAGCTTATACGAAAATAATCTGTAGAAAACTATTAATATAATAATTTTTTTTATTTATTAATAATAATTAAAAAATAAAAACAATCAATAGATTTATTATTCTAATGCCTCCAATTTATAGATTTTAAAATATTTTACAGAATGTTAATGCAGATGATACAACAACAGATGATACAAAGGAATTTAATCGTTCGATTATAAAGAAATTTTGTTATTCGATTACTAAGGAATTTGGTGATTCTATTAATTTAAATCACCTACAAGAAAAAATAGCCTCTTTGACGAATGAATTAAATAATTTTAAATATAATTGTGCTAAATTGTCTGACAATGTTGACAAATATATCAGCTTGTCAAGCTTGATGAATATACAATTGAAAGAAACTAGTAACGCGACAGAGGAGTTCAATGTTCAAATAAATGAACCTGAAGAGCAAGGTGTTATATCCAATAAGCCAGAAGAGCAAAATCTTATGTTGAATAAGCCCAAAGAGCAAAGTTTTAAGTTGAATAAGCCAGAAGAGCAAAGTTTTAAGTTGAATAAGCCAGAAGAGCAAAGTCTTATCTCAAATAAGTCCAAAGAGCAGAGCTTTACGTCGAATAAGCCTGAAGAGCAAAGTCTTACGTTGAATAAGCCCGAAGAGCAAAGTCTTACGTTGAATAAGTCCGAAGAGCAAAGTCTTACGTCGAATAAGCCAGAAGAACAAAGTCTTAAAAGAAATAAATTTGAAAAAGATAATACTACAAATCGTATTCAAATAGAAGAAATAAGTGAACTTAGTCATTTCCTTGCAGATGAAATAAAATCGGTAATGCTATTATTAATATAAATTATTGTAAATTTTTTTTTTCTCTATTAATAATATAAAATTTTCTTTTCCAGTTACATAGTTCTATAAATGTTAATATGCAACAAATATCAGACCATGTCATTTCTCCACAAAGTCATTACTTTACTCAAAATATCAAACAATATGGAGAAATGTTACAGGAAGTAACCAATTGTTTTCTTGCACAAATTGTTCGTCACTCTGCTATTCAAAAATGTACAAATGAATGTATAAATATATTAGATGCTTGCGAAGGTATAAAATTACCTAAACAATCAGGCACTGTTGAAGAAAATTGGTCGCTACAACTCGATCAAATAGAAATTTATAAAGATAAATTATCTATTTATCAGAAGACATTACACAAAGAGCAATTGAAATTAATAGCTGATAGGCAATGTTTTATTAAAATACAGAACCAATTTCAGAAGATATTTTCTGATTATAATTCCATTTTGTACAATTTACAAATGATGTCGGAAGAGAACATTAAATTACATTTAATGAAAGATAGTATTTCTAAGGAAAATTCACAAAAAATAACTGAATTAGAGAAACAAAAACATGAGTATGAGCAAAAGTACAACGAAATTAAAACTATTTTAGAGCAAGAAAGAGAAACCTGGAGCGAGCAAAAGAAGTTATTTGATAATCTTAAAAATAGTTGGGGTATGGAATTGAAATATCTGATGGAACAAAAAGAAATGCTCTTTAGTTTACAGGGGGAAAAAGAATTAACTTGCGAACAATGTCAATTACATGAGAATAATAAAAAACGTTTACAAATGGATAAAGAAACATTGGAACATAATTGTAAACAATTGACCACAGAGGCAGATGCTTTGCGTATTCAATTAGAAGAGAAAGAATGTGCCCTTCGAAGAATTACTATGATCAAGGAAGAATTAGCTAAGGAAATAATAGTACAAGTAAGCAAGGTTTATATTTATTTTGTATACAAAATGTTCAAAAAAACCATTCAATATTTATATATACAGCATATGAGTAAAAATGTTAGTATCATGATTGACTTATTGGCTTCTATTATCTCATACGATATTTATCATTCAATTTACATTCAAGTACCCTTTTATCAGCAGCAAACAATAACATTATACACACATTTTTTTATTACAATTTGGTACTACATGATTACAAAGTATAGTGTTTAAAATGTCAACGTATTACTCTAATGAAAAAATAGCAAATATACATTTTATGTATGATCGTGGTAATGGATGTGCTTCTTCAGCTGTCAATGTCTGTGTGGAAAAGTTTCTTAATCAAAGAGCTCCATCTCATACATTGTTTCAGAATCTTCACCCATATCTTTGTGAATCAGACTCATTTAAAACTTGCTATCTAAACTCTGGCAGATCTAGGATCTGTATCGACGCCCGATACGGATAATCGTATTTTAAGGATTTTAGAAGAAAATCCCAGAACCAGCTAAAGAAGAATATCTGATGTCATAGGAATTGGTACTACTCTTTTTTGAAGAATACTTCATGAGCAGTTAATCAACCCCTATACCATATCCAAAAAGCGCAAGCACTTACTCCGCCAAGAAAATAACATTTTCACAATGGCTAATTGCAAAATGTACTTTTTATCTGAATTTCATATCTTACATTTTATTTACCGATGGAAGCATCATTTACACACAATGGAATTGAAAATGTGTCCATAAGAGAATCCTCTGTTATATCGGTATTAAATGTTTGGATCGGTATAATGGGAGATTGGCTCATTGGTCTTGTAATACTTCCAAATCGGCTTTCAGGTGATGGTTATTTGAATTTCTTAGTTGATACATTACAACAGTTAAACCTTACTTCAGCCTTTGGCAGAAATATTATTAATGCGATACATGCACGATGACGTTCCACCTCATTTTGTACATAAATGTGAAAGAGCCTTTAAACATTATGTTTGGTCAAACGTGGTGGATCAATTGTGTGATCACCTCGATCTCCTGATTTAAATCCTTTGGATTTTTTTTGTATGGCGATATTTAAAAAGCAAAAGGTACATTCTTCACCGATAAATGACTTTGAAGATATACGAAACTAAATTCACAATGCTTTTGAAATGATCCAACAGAGAGAGATGTGGAATTTTCAAAAGAGTTCGCAATTCTATAATAAAAATATGCCAATCATCTATGCAGTAGTAAGTCAATCATGATGTTAAACGTACAAAAATGTTTATATCTCAGAAATGGTTAATCTTTCGACCTATGTTTATTAAGACTTCTTTACTTGGTATAGTGTATTCTATATACAGTAAATATAAATATTGAATGGTATTTTTTTAACCCTGCATATTTTTAATTATATTTCTATTAATTAAAATGTTATCACGCAGGAAATATTCATATTTAATCATTTGTAATTTTTTATATTTTTTTTGTTTTTTTATATATATAGAAAACCGACATGGAAGTTCTGAAAGTGCAAATTTCGTATTACGAAGAAGATTTCAATTCTGAAAAGAAAGTTAAAGAGCAACTATTACTTGAAAAAAGCGAACTACAGAGAGAATTAGAAATTGCTTATAAAAAAGTATATGCATATCATCCAGATCTAGAATAAAAATTCGGTCTTAAAAAAGAAAAATAAGTATCTTAGTTTTGTCGAAGGATTAAGAAAATGTGTTTTTGAAAAGCAAGTATTTTAATCTAATATTAATCTTTATCATGCCATAAATCTATTATTTACACTAATTAATATTATAAATTTCAAATACTTGAATATATACAGCTAATAAATATGTTCAAAGTATTCAAGTTTAAAGTTCTTCTTTCTTTATTCGTTTAAAAAAAAAAAAAAATAATAATAGATCTGTGTCATAAATAATGCTATTTTAGTATTTATAGATCATACAATTTTGATTATATACATTAGTTGTTTACACCAATGAAATAAAAGATTTCTTCTTTTATGTAATTTTTTTTATTTTTTAGAACAAACCATTATATTTAGGTGGTTATCTCAATTTCTACCGTTTCTTTGTCTTTAAAATTCATCCATTTCTAAGAAAATATGAATCAAAGTAATTTCCTTCATATTCTACTACACATTTTCCTATCTTTCTGGAAATTTTTTTTTGTCAGGAAAAAAAAACTGGCCCAAAAACCACAAACCATTTTTGGACTTGTTTGTAACTGGAGAAGCAGTAGTTTTCTTTCCAGATCCAAATAACAAAAAGCGAAGAGAGCAAAGAGGGATTTTACAATATATTATTTTATTGCTTATTTTTGATAATAATACCTTGTCTTTTATACAGTTTTAAATAATGGAGAAAGTAATTTATGCGGTATATATATTTAATATATAATACAAATTCTGTGTGTGCATACATACATATTGTTGTAATGTTATCTAAGCCTACATAGAGACTTGTGAAAAAGTATTTTTTCATTTCACTCATGGGGTCTTATCAAAATTTTAATTACTGCAAAAGACAAAGGAATATATGCATAAATAAAATGAAATAATAAATATTTTTCTTTTATACAATAAATTCAAGAAGATGATAGTAAATGTACTATGTATATGTAAACTAAATATCTATGCAAAAACAACAAATTTAAAATTATGATTACACATATTGTGTTTGTGTATTATATTTTATTACCCATTGTATATTCATAAAGTAGTAAATGAACTTTAAATGAACGAAAACACAAATGACATTATTTTCTTTTAAATAAAGTATACATTTGAAATGTTTTAGAAATGATTACTTTGATTTGTAAAAATATTTTATGAGATAACCTAAAATAATGTGATATCAATTATCGAGTGATTGAAATACGCGAATGAAATCATAATATAACGTAATATACAAGTGCGCATGCGCCTTTGCAAATTGCATTCTCATAGCGAAGCATTACGTAACCAATAGAACATCGATAGCTTTGAAAATATAACGTGCGGTAGCGTACTGTTCAGTGTTAAATATTCCATCATTTTTATTTATTTTCCTAAACTATTTTCCTAGTGAAAACAAGTGCGCATAACATTTTTCATTTTTCCTTTATAATATATTTTTCTGGTAGATACAATTGTTATACGATACATCTACGATAAGGATTTCTAACAATTCATTATTTTTCTTCATTGGGGAGTTGATACGTCTTCTGTGAAATAAATGATACATGTAGATCAATCCCTTATTTAATTTCAAGTAAACCTATTATACTATTATACTATTATCTATTATCTATTATCTATTATCTATTATATTATTTCCTTGTACTATATTTTATACCTTGTATTAATTTTACGCCATGACAATTGATAATAAATATTTATTTATCTTTGCAAATGATTATGTATAAATATGGAATGTTATTTATTTATAGGGAGAATAGATTGCAGGTGAAATGTGACATATCCATGGATTAATGAACTAAATTATTATCGTCATTTCTTCCTATGCAAAATAATTAAAAATGTCGGAAAAAATTCAAATTAATCAACTGCAACCTATTGTCAAGATAGGTCATTATACGTTAGGACAAACTCTAGGCGTTGGTACATTTGGTAAAGTAAAAAGTATGTATATAATATTCAATTATTTATATTATGAAATATTATTAAGACTTAAAATTCGTTCAATCGTTTGATCAAATTCTTTCAGTTGGTGAACACGTTCTAACAAAGCATAAAGTGGCAGTTAAAATTTTAAATCGGCAAAAAAATTAAAAGTTTAGATGTGGTGGGTAAAATTCGACGAGAAATACAGAATTTGAAATTATTCAGGCATCCTCATATTATTAAATTGTAAGAGAAAGAATTGATTTTTTATGAGTATTATATGTCAAATATATTGCATGCCTTTTATTAATTGCGATATATAGATATCAAGTCATAAGCACACCAACGGATATATTTATGATTATGGAATATGTCTCTGGAGGAGAGTTATTCGATTACATAGTAAAGCATGGAAAACTGAAAGAGCATGAAGCACGAAGATTTTTTCAACAAATTATTTCTGGCGTTGATTATTGTCACAGACACATGATAGTTCATCGCGATTTAAAGCCAGAAAATCTTCTTTTAGATCATAATCTTCACGTGAAAATAGCAGATTTTGGTATTTTTTCCTTTATTGTTGATATTTATAATATTAATAAGAAAGGAGAAAGTATATCGTATATAATTTGTATTAATTTAGGTCTATCAAACATGATGATGGATGGAGAATTTTTACGCACCTCCTGTGGTTCCCCTAATTATGCTGCACCCGAAGTAATATCTGGAAAATTATATGCTGGTCCTGAAGTAGATATTTGGTCATGCGGTGTTATATTATATGCTTTACTTTGCGGTACATTACCATTTGATGATGAACACGTACCTACATTATTTCGTAAAATAAAATGTACGTGTTATATAAGAGTTTTCATTATCATTATAAAATATAATATTAAAAATGATATATGTTTAATATTTCTTTTACAGCTGGAATTTTTCCTATACCGGAATATTTAAATAAAAGTGTTGTTAGTCTACTATGTCATATGCTTCAAGTTGATCCTATGAAAAGAGCTACCATTGAAGATATCAAGTATGAATTTTTTTTCAACAAGCACTATTATTTTTTATTCAAAGATATTATATAATATTAACATTCATAATATTATATAAATGACGTACCTCTAACAAGATACACATCCTGATTACAGGAAACATGAATGGTTTCAAAAAGATTTGCCATCATATTTATTCCCATCGCCTGTAGAACAGGATTCTTCTGTGATTGATATAGATGCCATTAATGAAGTTTGCGAAAAGTTTAATGTTAAGGAAGCAGAAGTTCATTCTGCCTTACTTGCTGGCGATCCGCACGACCAACTAGCAATCGCTTATCATTTGATCATTGATAATAAAAGAATTGCCGATGAAGCTGCCAAAGCAGAATTGAAAGACTTTTATGTAGCATCTAGTCCACCGCCAGTTACATTTAGTCCAAGTGATGCTAACAACAGTCCATTAAGACCTCATCCGGAAAGAATTGCTCGTGAGCGAAGAGATTCTTATTTTTATATCTTTTATAATTTATATTTTTAAATAATGTGGACACTTATTTTTTATAATATTATATGTAATATAACTTGTTAACATAGCATTAAGAGAACGACAGTCCTCGCTAAGTTCATCCATGTCAATGCAAGGAAATAGAGGTACACCAGTGAAACGAGCAAAATGGCATTTAGGAATAAGATCACAGTCTAAACCAAATGATATTATGAACGAAGTTTACCGTGCAATGAAAGCACTTAATTTTGTAAGAATTATTTTCATACGTAATTTAATTATATACATTTATAAATTGATTTACATCATTTAATTAATTTTATTTAGGAATGGAAAATAATAAATGCATACAGTGTTAAAGTTAGACAAAAAAAATCAATTAACTAGCAGATATAGTAAAATGTCGTTACAGCTTTATCAAGTCGATTGTAAGAGTTATCTATTAGACTTTAAGTCTTTATCCAGTGAAGAAGCAGAAGATATTAACAGAGGTATACTAAAATATGTTACTTCAATTAATTGAGATTTTATTAATGAGCAATGTTAATTTATTTATACTTTAGATCCTTCTTTACCGCCACCTCAAGTAACTGGTCATCATACTATGGAATTTTTTGAAATGTGCGCTGCATTAATTACACAATTAGCACGGTAAACGAATTCCTGTTACATATATATATTTTACGTTATTTTCAATATTGATCGTGAATATCTTCTCTGTAACTTGTTTATAAATTATTATAATATTATGAAATTTCTAAAAACCATAGAAGTACTGTGTATAGCAAGAAATTCATTGTTCCTTTATTCTATTATATATCAGTATTTTCAAATCTTAAAGAACTCTTTTAAAGAACCATTACATTTTATTTCATTCAATATTATATTTGATTAATAATGATATGTATATATATATATATATATATCTACTTTCGTATATTGTAAATATCAAAACGAATGAAAATGTTAAGCATTCATTAATTTTAGATTTTAATCAATACGAAACTTACAACATTTTATTTAATTCTATTCAATTTTATGTAAGTACGATAATTTTTAAAAAACTAATTTTATTATCAGATGTATTTATCTCATTTATTGATATATGCAATGATGGAATAATACATTACAAATTTTATGTTATTGCGCTATTACTTACCTACCTTATATAGAATTAATCTATCAGTACATTTGTTTGCTAATAAAACATTAATTTATTATAAACAAAAATGAAATATGTTTGTGTATGTTTAGAAAAATATACATTACATATTACATCTTATCATATCTCAATTGTTTTATCTAGGTCATTGTTCACTAGATATACATCGCTGTTTTATAACAAAAAGTTTGGCATCAATTTCTTATTGTAATTAATAATGAAACATGAGATAATTTAACAAATAAAGTAAAACTATGACAACTTTGTCAAATTGTAAAACTCTATAATATCTCTCTCTCTCACTCTATATATAGATCTTTTTTTACATACAAGTGTGCTTAAAGCCAAATGTTATATGTATATATGTATAATAACTTAAAACAAAATACACGCCAAGCACCGTCTCATATTAAAATTATAATGATTAAAAATAAAGTTTGTACACAATGGCACATTTTCCTTATTTCAATTTATACATTTATATTTTCATGATCATGATGCTGCCTGAAAAGAAGTGCTCAGTGCGTCCTGATTTAGTTACAAATTCTTAATACTTAAACTAGATTGATATAATATATATATATATATATATATTGGTATATGCTACAGTAGATTATTTGAAATTATATTAATATTAAGCAAGGCTCCTCAGTAACCAGCTGTAGAGTCTGTTGACACATTCATACGCCTATTCGTACCATATATAAACGCATATTTCTCGGTAAAAATAATTAACGCATTACAAACAATAGTAATGTGAATAGTACCACAGAAATTTCCTTTTGTATCCCTTTCATTTCTACTTACAGCCAAATGGGTGGAAATTTTATTTAACTCGAAATCAAAATTTCGTTTACGTTTATATTATAATGCCATATAAAATGGAATTCTAGTACATTCGAAATACGATAAATACAATATTATCGAATCGAATTTTCTTTTTATCTGTTCAATATGTTCTCATACACATCAATTTCGTCCGTTGGTAATAGTACATTAGAAATATTATTTACTTTTTAATACTGTAAATGCTTTTAGGAAGAACATGGTCACTTATTGTATGATGATGGAAATATCAAATGCCTCTAAGAAAACAAATTTTATATAATATGTTGTGCATATATTACAGCATAAATTGTTGATGTCATCAAAAGTAAATTATTTTTTTATAATTAGGAACTTTTTTAAATTTTGAGACATATCAAGACAAATATTACGGCAATAACGTAAAAATTTACACAAATTTACATTTAAAAAGATAAAAAAAAAAAAAACAAAAAAAATATGTATAACATTTAATGCAATTCATGTTTCCATCAGTAAATACATTTTTCATCATTAGTGCGTCATTTTTTGAAAACGCATCTATGAATTAACAGTAAGCAATGTACAATGTATGTACCAACACAAAGATATTTTGGATACCTATAAACAAAATTTTATATTTAAATTTTTTAGCACAGAAACTATACAATAAAGGATCTTCTATTATCTATTATATTATAATTAATATTATGCCTATAAATAAATTTTATTTTTTTTTAAATTCTTTTTAATTATCATAAAAAAGAAGATTTTATAATGCTGATATCGTTATCCAACGTTTTTGTCCAAAATTCATTTTATACTACTTATATCAATTTTGTTTATATATATAAATATTTGATCGTGAGTTAATAGCATTTAATAGAATAATAAAATATTTTTGTTAAATGGCTCTGCAATAGTTATTAAACGACTACCAAAATACATTTATACATTGAATATATTCATTTATAAAAAAAACTTAGATATTAACGTAAGAGAAGTATAACTTAGTAATATAGATACATTTTATTTCATATAAACAAATCTAAAAACATCATAATATGATTCAATAATATACTTTAATTACGAATTTAATATATAAGCTGCTTTTTTATCCAACAGTAGATATAAGCTTATTGTAAATTCTTTCTACAACTTAACTTTATAAACAATTGTTTCCATTTATTACCAACCATTATCAAGATATTATTTAAATAACTTTTAAGAGCGCATATATAAATGTAAGTATAAATGTATCTATGCATATGTGAAATTGTTTTGATATACCAAGTGTTTAAATGGCATTTCTTTTTCTGCTTCAATGAACTTAATTCTACAAATTAATATTAAAAGATTAAAGTGTGTGTGTGTGTGTGTGTTTTAATTTCATAGAAAGCACGTCTATTTATACAGATATGAGCGCGTATATAAATTTTATTTTTATCAATTGATAAATTGTTTCAAGCGGACTTTATTCTTCGTGGATTCCATTTCTTTTCTCTTACAAATATGTGTGTGTATGTGTGTGTGTGTGTGTGTGTGTGTGTAGGAGAGGAAGGGGCGGCGGCGGCATATGCACATAACCATTCTTGATTCAAGAAAAAAATTCTCAAAAATCAATATTGCTTTCATGGTTATAGAAGAGTAAATCTTTGTATTGGTACATAAAATAGCTGTAATACTAATAAATTGAGGTGATAAAGTGGTATTCATTGATCACACATGCTGTACATTATTTTTGGAAGATTTATGTTAAATTTCTTGGTTGTCTTCACCAGTTTCATTATCTACAAATTCTACATGTGTAAATGGAAAATGACCTACTTTACCATGCAATTCACCTTCCCATTGGCCATTTATATTTGTTTTTGTTACCTTTATCATGTCACCTACTTCTAGTTTTAATGCTGTTTTATCATATGCATTTGGTACTCTTGCTTGTTTCACTTTTGCAAAAGCAGGTAATGTTCTCTGAATATTTGATCTACGTGTAGCAGTACCTGATCCTGTTTCTGAGTGAGATACTACGTGTGACAAAGAAGGAGTAATTGAATTGGCATTAGATGCAGAAGTATTGCCACCTGATTCCAATCGTGTATTATTTTCGATATTAGCATGACCATCCTCTTCATACTTTTGCACGTAGGGAACTGGAACTGATCCAGTTTGGCCTACACTGTTCCTAGCCGTCCACCATTGCTCTTCGTCTTTTGAGATCACAGTCAGAATTTCTCCTGTAATATTACAAGGATAATACGTTATATTTCTTATTTATAATTTAACGATAGTTGATAATTTAAAATTAATGTACCTTTTCTAAATGGCAAATCATCTGGATCATTACCCTCAAAGTCATATTTCGCAATTACTTTCTGAGTCTTTTTTGGAGCAGGTCTGATCAACGGCGTTGTATCAAGGTAATGAAGTTTGTAAAATGCCAAAAGATGCGGTATATCGGGAAACATTTGATCACCAATTCGATAACATATTTGATCGCCCTGTAGTATTTTATTAATTATATAATGACTAACTTTGCTATCTTCTCTAACGCAAAGAACAAAGTCTCCATGGATAGACGTACTGTCGCGTACTAAGAAAACTCCACCTTCTTTTTCTCCCATTAATAAATCAGAAGCATCTTGACGTGACATAGCACCAAAGTACCAACTACGAACAAAATCAATTAGTTTTTATCCGTATATTGTTAACATTATTATATTAAGTCTTAAGAATAATAATAATAATAATAATAATAATAATAATAATAATAATAATAAAACTTGATATATTTAGACTGTCATTCAATCAAGAAAATTATTATCTTATAATAAATTATTATATTGTATATAAAGATTTTTCACTCGCTCGCTCAACCTTTATTTTTTAAAGCGAGGAAAAATGTTGAAATCTTACACATACCTGGTTTTATCATATTGATCAAATGTACCAGCCATTGCTTTCTAGTTTAATTGTACTATTGTACCGAGTAGTAATCTTAATTACTATTTAATTCTAATGCATTGCGAAACGAATCACTTGGAATGTCACAAAATTATGTATTGTACAGAGAAAATTGTACACAACTTAGTGATTCAGAGTCATGTAAATTGACTAATGATGCCAATGCGACAATTAAATGAGAATTAAATTATATGTATAATTAATATATTATTTTATTTGTTTTTGTTTTTCGTGAAAATTAACAATTTTATTAATAAGTTTGACGCTTATTTATAAAAAAAAACAATTACTTCGTTATCAAATTTTTTCCATACAAATTCGTATAGCACAGAAATGTCACGGGCATGTTTAACATGAACATGTTCAGATGTTACACTCAATTACAGTTTAACTCAATGCGATGATAATCAAGTAGCTTTGTTTTTCTTTTCTTTTCTTTTCTTTTCTTTTCTTTCCTTTTCTTGTTTTGTCTATGTGTTTTTCTTTTCACTATTGTATAAACCGTACACTTATCGATCTTTTGCATGAAAAAGATTATAATAAATAAATTATATCGAAATAGTAATGTTAAAAAAATTGTTGTCACTGCATGCTACATGAAGAAATTTCTTACAGGGCTACATATATACAATGCCGTTTATAGATTGCATGTCATTGACATTCTCCTTGGAATTCTTATACACGACCAATCAAAAAAGTAAAGCCACTGAATAAACCAATTACAACAATTTTAATAAAGAAAATCATTTTTATATCAAGTTTTATATTAATAGAGAAATATTTTAATTTTACAAGAGATAAGATTAATAAATGTTTATTGTCAATTCTATTAGCTTAAATAAATAATTTTGAATTATATCATTAAAGAAATTGAAAATAAATTTATGGACTTCTAATATAGCGCGCGAAATTTAAATGAACGACATTTATTGAAAGGTCTTATAAGGTCTTTATATAAAATATAAATTTGTTAATATTTTTTAGATCACAGATTACGAAGCACAATATTGACTGCAATAAGAATATGTAGATTTTGTTAATGCTCTCTCTGTTCATCTTATTGACACTGAATACGATTTGGAAATGCAAAGCAAGAGATAGCTTTGACGTCCATTTCTCTTTTATCAGAATTATTTCACATTGTTTTTCTATTGTTGTATTTAAGTAACTAGGTCAAAACGTCACTATATACTGATTTGATTAGGGATAATACTAGGAAAAAGCTCGAGACACACGCTGCCGACGAAGAAGTATTTCGAATCTGAATATCTTTTATGTTATAGAAACCGTCAATTCTCTGCGATTAAAAATACGTAGATTTTGATAAATTTGTATGTTATATTAATAAATATTAGGAAATGATGTCAGAGCGAGATTATGCGCCATTAAGTGCAGCATGCGTTCGTTCTTTGAATGACAAAATTTATGAAAAACGAAAAGCAGCTGCTTTAGAAATAGAAAAGTGAGGTTATATTTACTATTACGATTTCTTTGACTAATTACTATGGTAAAATGACCATTTATATGATTTACAGAATGGTCAAGGAATTTGCTGCTCATAATAATACCGTTCAAATAAAGAGATTATTAAAAGTGCTATATTGATTATAATTGATATCATTGACACACTTATGCGATAATATTTTTCTTCATTTTAAATCATGTAGTAAAAATATCAAAGTTACTGTTGAATTTTTGACGGAAATAGATAAATTAATACAACTTATTCAATCACCTATATTTACGTGTGAGTACATTATGCATTCTATGTACATTGAACATTAATACACGTTATTACATATTATAATTTATTATTATAACCTATATATTTTTCACTTTTAAGATTTGCGTTTACAGTTACTAAGTAGGGAGGACAATATTGATATAATTTATGTGTTGTACGGTTTGCTAATGATACTCCTTCAAAGTGAAGCGTATACAACTTTACAGCGACGACTATCTGCAATTCCTCCAGCAACAAAATCATTGAGTCAAAAGAATAGGAGAATATCCAATAAACAATAGAACTTTATTAATCTATTATATCATTTTCATGATATTCAAGAGAAACACAAAGAGCATAAACATAAACAGAGATTAACTTCACTAATTGAAAGAAATACAAATCAAGTTGATTTATGAAATTATAATAAGTATTACAAAATGTAGAATATATTTAGTCGTTCCTTTTTAATATGTTTATATAAAGCTCTGTTAATTTTTTTATTATTAATGTATTTATCGATGTAAGAAGTGATTCTTTTTACATTTACTTTATTCGTGTTATTATATTATACGTTATATTATAAATATATATATATATATATATATATTACTTTTAATTAACATATAAGTTTAAAATAAATAATTCATATATAAAATATATGTGGAATATGCAAATTGTACTTTTACTGAATCTATGATAATTTATTTACTGCTCTTTTCTACTTTATTTATACATATATATATAAATTGAATATATTCAGTCTTTTTTTCATAACATTGTCTAATATTTTTATAAACTTACAAACATGTTTTTAACATTTTCAACAAGTGTACGGAGTTTTTAAGTTAAGTTAAGATTTCTAAGAGAGAATGTATAATTAGGATCTCATTTTTCTGATTCAATTAAAAATAAAAAAAAAGGTATAAAAATAAAACTTATTATAGATAAAGTAATTAAATTTGTTAAATATTCACTTAAATATCTCATACTCAGAGTCTTCTGCATTTTCTAATATTTCCATCGTCGATAAATGATCAAGTTGATCTATTAAACGTCCATTATCATAAAGAATTACAGTTATTTGTTCTTGCATATCACAAATCTTTTTCCATTTTTTTGTACTTTCTTCAGCAGGCGTATTTGCTTTTTCATTAGTTTTAAATATACCCTGAAGCTCATCCAACAAATTGAAAAGACTATCGTGTCGTTCTTTGCTTTCTTGAGAAAGTCTATAAGAATAAGACTCCAAGATAAGTTCATAATTACCCACATCTTTGTCTAAAATTTGAGCTTGCAGAAATACAGTCTGTGCCATTTTATACCAATCAGCGACACATTCAGATCGTTGAGTCATTGCTGGTATACAGTCCGTTTCGAGAAGTAATTTTATTCGACGACCTGTCTCCATTACCTATACAAAATGTAGAATTAAACCAAAGTAATATAATTATTTAGTTTTTCTTTAAATATAATATGGTATTATATTTTAAATATATCAATAATACCTTGATACGTTCCAAAACATGAAATTGCTCGTCATTATAAGTAAGGCTACGCGTAGCCCTATCTCTTAATAAGTGTTGCCAGCCATCCCTTAAACGATCGACTAAAGTAGCAGCGCGCTGACTTGCTTTTGCACCCCACGGGCACCAAAGTCCACGCGTACTATTTTCCCATTCTCCGTGTAAATTACCTCCTTGTATATATCTGAAGAAATTGTAGGAATAGAATATAATGCATTAATAAATATAATAATGTTGCTTACCTCTGATGGAGTTGTGCAACTGCAGGTGCTAGTTCGGTAAACAATTCTTTACTCTTCAAATCTAATTCCTTTTTCCAATTTTTAGGCTCAAAACTTACTTGATTGGCATATTTTTTGAGTACTTGTCTTGTGAAATTTTCACTTCTTTCTATAGCTATTGCAGTGACTTCTGTTGCTTTAGTAAATTCTTTCAAATGTTGACACTTTCCTAATACCTTATTAAGTTCCGTAGCTAAAAGTCCACTAAAAGCTTCTATTGCGTTTTGCATTAATTTACTGCATAATGACAATTTATCAATTCTGCGCTTACAAACATGTCCAACCGAACAAGCCACTTTTGCTTGACTAGCATCATTTTCTACAGAAACCAGGTTTGCAAAAATTGGAAATTTCGGTAATTCACTTTCCATTGGTAAAATAACATTATTGTTTTCTTTGGAAAACAATAAAAGAGGTTTATCGGCATCCATGTTTGGATATCCTTTTCCAGGTGTAGATTCTTCAACAAAATTAGTAAGGGGCATTTTCCCAAATAAAAGTATTTGAGCATGCGGCGGGATTTCTGTTTGATCTTGTATGTGAGCCTGAAGTGCTATAAATTTTTCTTCAGGGTGTAAAAATACTTTAATTAGGCTGGCTTTATGTACATTAAATATATAAATTGGTTTTCTACATAGAGTATCTGTAACTTCGGTAAAAAATCTTTCAAAATTCCATATTCTCTGTGGATCAACTTCCAATAACCCAGCTAATAGAGGAGTTACTATTTTCTTTAAACCATCGCTTAATTGACAATTATGAGGTAATTCTTTGCTCCATTCTATGGGACCATTTTCTGATGTTTGCATACCGGATATAACTCCAGAAGCTTTTTTAGTTGTTATATAATACATTGTCTCTTTGTTTCTACGTCCACCAAATGGCCTAAATGGTAGATTTCCCGTTGCAACGTGATAAAGAGTTACTCCTATGGACCAAAGATCAACAGTTGCTCCAAAAGTTTTGCCAAAAGGTTTTCGCAAGACTGCTCTTTCATACATATCTGGATGTAAATATTCTTCAGTGCCATAGAGAGAAACAAATTGTTGATCTTCTTGCAATTCTCGCGCAGCACCAAAATCAGTAAGTTTATAAATTGTACTACCATCGTCGGCAATAAATTTCATAATATTGCCTAGAATAAAGTATATGTTTCATTAATTTGTATTAAAGATACGTAAGTATATGAAAATAGTACAAATGTAGTTTTTCTTCAATATTTTATTTAAAATGAATCTCACCTGGTTTTAAATCACGATGCACTAAATTATTGTCACGTAAATGTTTCATTCCTGCAGATAGATGTTCTAAAACTAATAAAAATTCGTTTTCTGCAAGGCCATAAGTATTTTCTGGATCGTCTAATATATTAAAAAGACTGCCTCCAGTACAAAGTTCCATAACAATTACTTTTCCACGTCCATCTTGCTCTTCTTCTATTGCTAGCAGTTTAACAATATTTTCATGTTTAACTTTCTTTAATACTTCGAATTCTCTCATCTGTACATCATGTGGACGCATATGACTGAGCTGATTGAAAGTTTTTACTGCTACAGGCTCTCCGTTGTTTTTATTGACTCCTTGAAACACTGCGCCGGTTGCACCTTTGCCCAAAACACTGGTCGTACACCAAACATAATTTGCAGATCCTCGTAGAAAGGACATATTGGAAAAGGGCCGATTTATTCGATCGAGCGACACTTTACTCCTTTTTATTTACGATTTCTCGCACTATCCATCTACACATTTATCAAACTTTATTACCAATCTAATTTACCTAGTAAGTGAGTAAAGCTTAATTATTAGTAATAAGCAAACTTGCTTATTTACTATATTTTTACTTGCTTATTTAATATTACAACATTTGTAATTTAAAGGAACATGATGATCTAGCATTGGTGGTAAGGACAACAACATTTCCTAATAAATCGTAACCTATAACTTTGACGTTAAAAATGTGTATTCATTCGAAATTGCACTGTTGCCAATCGATAAAACAGTTTCCAATATTAAAGTTGTACATTTAATTTTCTTATCTATTTCCTTACTCTTTAAATCAATAGAAAACAGGTTTCTTAAGAAGAAAAATGTTAATTTTTAATTTTTAATAATAAATTATTATTATCTAGATTATCGACCTTTTTTTATAGACTCTTGCCAAAATAAAAGTAAAGTGAAAAGAAAAACAAGAATTTTTATGAGACTATATAATAAAATGTTATAAATCTTCTGGAATATGTTAATAAAATTTAAAACAAAAAACAAGGTAATCTGTTATTTTTAATATAAATGTGTATTCTAATTAGGCTTATCAAAACTGTCTGATACATTAAATACTTATTTTATTAATAGTTTTAATCGAATATAATATATATATATATATATATATATATAAATTTACTTATTAATTAATTAAATTTGATGAAAAAAAATAAAAATCTATCATTAGAAATAGAAAACACCTGTTAGAAAGTAGGTCACTGATAAGAAAAGTAGATCAACGGTACAAAAGTAGGTCAGCTGTACAAAAGTAACAATACAAACGTATTTTCTTTTTATTTTAAAACGTAGTAAAAATCCATACATATACAATGTATTGAGAGAAAAATAGGCGAAAATGTAATAAGCATCGGCTATGCTCGTATATCTCTCGGAGAACTCTAGGAAAGTAGTTATTTATCAAATACACATAGAAAAATATTCCCTAACTTTTTAAATTAATACTTCGGTCTAGTATTGAGCTCCAGTTCGTAGAATTTACTTAAAACAACATATTAAATAAAAAGATATGGAAATTTTTTTACATTCAAGGTAGGTTTAAAAGTATGTAATGTTTAAACCAATGTATACGTGTTGGTAAAACCTCAAAAATAAGTAGGGTACATTAGAGTAGTAGACATATGCTAAATAATAGTTAAATTATCATAGAAAACGAATATTATTATTTAAATGTAATAAGTACAAGTTATGCGTACCTTTATTCTCGAAATCCATTGCTAGACTGGCTCGATATCATCTATGACAGTTTTAATTTCAAAAGTTGTTTACATGATTATCGGAGGGGATAAATTCTATTTATTTCGAATATTATCCCCGTTATACTTACACTACTTCTAAGAAATCTTATTCTATGCGCATGTGCGTGCCTACACGTCTTATTCTAACAGAATATTTAATCGAAAAGAATGAAAGTAATTAAGACAATTTTTAATTAATAATTTAGCCCAATAACGACGTCCCGTTCGTAGCATTTATCTAAAAACATATTATATTAAAAGATATCGAAATTATTTTATATCTTCAATAATGTTGGAAAGAATTTAATGTTTAAACTGATGTATACGTGTTAGAACAATCTTAATTATAAGAAAGGTGCATTAGAATAGTAGAGATAAGCTAAATAAAAGTTAAATTATTATAGGAAATTAGTATTATAATTTAAATGTAATAAGTATGTAAACGTTTTAGCTTTGTCCAGTCTAGTGTTCATTTCTGAAGAGGAAATGAAGGTTTGTATGCGATAGCGCCTGTGCAATAGTGTGAGTATGTACGGATGTTTTCTTATGATATCGATATCTTAAGATAAAAGTATAAAGAACATAGGCAATATGCGTAGCCTTTGAGAGAAGCCGATGCTCCTTTGTTGGATGGAAATTAATATAAAGATAGTCGATCAATATGGGGGGAGGGGAGTGGTTACACGTGTCAATCAAACAGAAGATATATCTGAAAGAAGTAAAAGTTACAAAAGCATTTTTTTATATACATTTTGGCTCAGTAACGACATCCAGTTTATAATAATTATCTAAAAACATATGAAATAAAAAGATATCGAAATTATTTTATATTTTGAATTACGTTAGAAAGAATTTAATGTTTAAACTAATCTATACGTTTTACAATATTCTCATAAATAAGAAGGGGGGTGTATTAGACTAGTAGACCTATGCTAAATAATTGTTAAATTATCATAGAAAATTAATATTATAATTGAAATGTAATAAGTATAAGTTCTGCGTACCTTCCTCCTCGAAATCCACTGTTAGACTGGTTTGAAATAAGCTATTAAAGTTTTTTTTACCGAAAGTTGTTTACATGATTATCTGATTGGATAAATTCTATTAACCTCGAATATTATCCCCGTTGCACATGCGCTACTTGTAGGAGATCTTATTCTATGCGCATGCCGGTCAAACAATAGATTTCGAAAAGGACAGAATTAATCCCCGCCGGCAATCATATAAACAACTTTCGATAAAAAAAACTTTAATAGCTTATTTCAAACCAGTCTAACAGTGGATTTCGAGGAGGAAGGTACGCAGAACTTATACTTATTACATTTTAATTATAATATTCATTTTCTGTGATAATTTAATAATTATTTAATAAATGTCTACTAGTATAATGTACCCTTCTTATGTTTAAGAATTTTCTAACACGTATACATCAGTTTAAATATTAAATTCTTTCTAACGTTATTCAAGATATAAAATAATTTCGATATCTTTTTATTTCATATGTTTTTAGATAAATGCTACGAATCGGATGTCGCTACTGAGCCAAAATGTATATAAAAAAATGTTTTCGTTACTTTTACTTCTTTCAGATATATCTTCTGTTTGATTGACACGTGTAACCACCCCCCTTTCACCATACTGATCGACTATCTTTATATTATTTTCATCCAACAAAGGAGAATCGGCTTCTCTCAAACTCTACGCATACCGCCTATGTTCTTTAAACTTTTATCTAAAGATATCGATATCCTAAATAAACATCCGTACATACTCACACTATTGCACAGGCGCTATTGCATACAAACCTTCATTTCCTCCTCAGAAATGAACAATAGAGTGGACAAAGTTAAAACGTTTACATATTTATTACATTTAAATTATAATACTCATTTTCTATGATAGTTTAATAATTATTTAGCATATGTCTACTACTCTAATGCACCTTACTTATTTTTCAGATTATACTAACACGTATACTTTGGTTAAAACATTACATACTTTTTAACTTTAAACATAAAATAATTTCTATATATTTTTATTTTATACGATTTTAGATAAATTCTACGATCGGGATGTCGTTACTGGGCCAAATTATTAATTACAAAATGTATTAATTACTTTCATTTATTTCGGATAAATATTCTGTTAGAATAAGACGTGTATGCACGCACATGCTCTGAGAATAAGATCTTCTACGAATAGCGCATGTGTAACGAGAATAATATTCGAGATTAATAGAATTTATCCCCTCCGATAATCATGTAAACAACTTTTGAAATTAAAACTGTCATAGATAATATCGAGCCAGTCTAACAAAGGATTTCAAGGATAAAGGTACGCATAACTTATATTTATTACATTTCAATTATAATACTAATTTCCTACAATAATTTAACTATTATTTAGCACATGTCTACTACTCTTATGCACCCTTCTTATATTTAAAAATGTTCTAACACGTATACATTGGTTTATACATAATATTCTTTCTAACGTAATTCAAAATACAAACGAATTTCACTATCTTTTTATTCAATATGTTTTTAAATTTAATTTTGTTGGATTGAACGTTAAGGTTCTCTCGTATACAAAACTTATTCTAGCACTTTCTAGAATCCCTATATGAGATTATAATCGAACTGTGTAAACATACAGCCGCCTAATCTTTATTTACATAGGCGCTTGGACGCAGTTGCATTTCTTTCTTTTAGCTCTCTTCCTTAAGAACCTTGCTAGCGTAAAGACGTCTCTGCCTCAGCTCTGATATAATAAAATAATATAAAAGTGTGTTTCTTATTTTCTATAAACTTGTGAGCTACTATTCCCATTTCCCAACAAATTTTAATCATCGTTGTTATTTCAATTCCACTCGAATTCGCTCCCCGTTTTCATTTAGTCATTTTGTACTCACACTTTCTTCTATTATATCGATAATTATTCTAAATTTGTTTCAATTCTTACCCTTAGGCAGATGCTATTTACAATTATTTTTAAAAAAAGTTCTTCGTTAGATATCTTGTTCGAATGTTGCAATCTTAAAGATTTTCACATCTCTCTTGGGTCTTCAGAAGCGGTTACCTCCTCGTGGTTAGACCTGGGCACTGGTGTTTTACTTTCCATATAATGTTTATCATATTGTATATGCTATGCATTCCATGGCAAGTAAAATCCTTCGAGCGTCGGAAGGTGAAACAATAACATTAAGAATATGACATTTATTTCGCGTCACCTATACGTGTGTGCAGTTTTCTTCCTATGCAAGTGATATGCATATCTGAGCTTCTGAATAAACATTATTCATTTCAGATGTCATTACTAGCTAGAAATATTAATTAAATAATGTCTTAATAACTTTCATTCTGTTCAAATAAATCTCATGTTAGATTTAGACGTGTATGTGCACGCACATGCGATTAGAATAAAATTTCCTAGAAGTGGTGTAAGTATAACAAGAATAATATTCGAAATTAATAGAATTTATCCCCTCCGATAATCATGTAGGCAACTTTAAACGATTTGGAATATACGTATTATATATAAATACGTTGTAAAATCATTTTATGTTTCAGATGTTTCGTTTGCTATGGGTGAAAGAGAGAAACGCATAGGATTTTTATATAACACAAGAGACTATATTTTTTTTTATTGACATCAGATAACGTGGAAGGCTTGTAGCTTTCGTTCTATGTATAATATGTCATTAATTTTAACTTGAATCTTTATTGGTTTTTAATATCAAAGTATTAATAACGAATATATGTTAATTATGACATTGAAATGTTACTAATTTACAATTCTTTTTCAATATGAAAACTATTTAAAATTTTTAAGTATTCGTGAGAAAGTATATAGAATACTATACGGTGATCTGAATGATTATATATATAATAATTAAAAAATATAAAAAAATAAGATAGGAAATCTAGATGCGATATCGACGCAATCATAAAAGAGAGGAATGAAAAAAGGACATAATAAAATTGATATTTAAACACAACGATAATTTAAATTAAAATGCGGTGTCGGTAGAATCAGGGAAAACAGCAAAGGAAATAATACATAATAGAATCGGATTTTCAATATTTTCTTTATACTTTAATCTTAAGATATTAATCTTATGAATAAACATCCGCACATACACACACTAGCGTAAGCTCTAGACGCTTACGAACCGGCATTCTTCTTATAAGAAAGGAACAATAGAATGGACAAAACCTAAACGTTTACAGTGAGAAAGCATTTTTTTATCTGTGTTAGGAATACACTCATATTGCGTCATTTTCGTCGTCAGTGGTATTTCAATAAATCTTCAAAGTAGTGGGGGACGCATTTTATGCTGGTGGGAGCTACTCCCTCCCTGACGACTAGTAGCCGATGTTAGTTGTTGCTTTAGCCTCCGTGAGTCAGTATGAAATCTGCAGTCATCCGTCTAATTTCGAAATCCGTATTCTGTTAAATAATGTACTTGCTAATTTCGAATATTTCACACTTCACAATAAGTTTTATTGAAAGTCTCTCTTCCAACTTCATTATTTTCAAAGACAGTCACTTTAAAGATAGTCTATTCTGCGCTCAAAGGAACTTGTGTTAATCAACAGTCTTTTTAAAGATAGTCTATTCTGCACTCAAAGGAACAACTTGTAATAATAAACAGTCTTTATAAAGATAGTTAATTACAAATATTTGAATATTTTAATATTGAAAGAGAGACTTTCTAAATATTAGTTGTAGTAACAACTTACTTCGGTACTAAGTCGTTCAGCAGTTATCACTTAGATCCTATTATCTACTACCAGGTCAAATATTATAGTAAAATCTGTTCGTGTTTAGATTTAAAATACTTGAACAATATTGCGTTTACTACAATGCATCCGTGTTCGGTCGCGATTAAAATCGTATTATATAGTGCGTTATGTGTAACTACCTGTGAAACCATTTTAAATTTTTTTAAGAAAATAACTTCACTTTACTAATAATTTGAAATTTTTCTAGAATTAACTCCTCTTCGAACCAGAATCCTACTCTGCAGTCTTTCGAATTATGATCTGACAACTGGCGTTGTAGATTTCGGGAGGAATTTAGGAAGCTAATTCGCTGTCGATCATATACAATCTCAGGACCAAACGTACACCAAGGTAAGTACTCTTTTGTTTTTGCATTCAACTTTCAAAATCTGGGCTCCTGGTAAATTATACTAATGGTCACGTCGTTTCAATCTTTAGTTTGTAAAACACTAATATTCCAATATGTAGCTCAGGCCAGGTATTTCATATATCTTTGAAATAAACGTTGCTATTGCTTTCCACAAGTTTCTGTTATATTTATAGTGAGTAGAAACGTTTGTACTTTCAAAACGCTGGTATATCTTATATGTATATATATAAAAGTACCCTGTACAATCTTTTCATCCTTCAGATATTTCCATTTCTATTGTCAACAGATCAAAGCGCTTGCGATTTTCATATCGCAGAAAAGACTATAATTTCTTTATTTGACATCAGATAACGTAGAATGCTTGTAGCTTTCGTTCTATACATAATTTGTTCTCCAATAAAAATTATAGAGATAATCACATCGTTTCAATCTTTAGTTGCAAATCATTCATATTAAAATATGTAGTTCAGACGAGGTATTTAAAAAAGTCCAAACGTTTCTACTTACTTTAAATATAAGGAAACTTTTAAAAGACAACTGCAACGTTTTTTACAAAGATTTAGAAAGTTTACGTGTTACAATATTCTCATAAATGAGAAGGGGGATGCATTAGAGTAGTAGATCCTCGCTAAATGATTCTTAATTAATCGAAAGAATTGAATATTATAATTAAAATGTAATAAGTATAAGTTATGCGTACCTTTATCCTCGAAATCCTTTGTTACACTGGCTCGATGTTATCTATGACAGTTTTAATTTCAAAAGTTGTTTACATGATTATCGGAGGGAATTAATTCTCTTTATTTCGAATATTATTCTCGTTAAACTAACACCACTTCTAAGAAACCATATTCTATGTGTATGTGCGTGTCTACACGTTCAAATCTAACGGAATATATATTTGAAAGGAGTGAAAATAATTAATGCATTTTTTACTTAATACTTTAGTCCAGTATTGAGGTCCAGCTCGTAGAATTTATCTAAAAGCATATTAAATAAAAAAATATCGAAATTATTTAATATCTTGAATTACGTTAGAAAGAATGTAATGTTTAGGTCAATGTATAGGTGTTAGAACATTCTTAAATACAAGAACAGTGTATTAGAGTAGTAGACTTATGCCAAATAATTGTTAATTAATCGAAAGAATTGAATATTATAATTAAAATGTAATAAGTATAAGTTATGCGTACCTCTATCCTCGAAATCTTTTGTTAGACTGGCTCGTTATTATCTATGACAGTTTTAATTTCAAAAGTTGTTTACATGATTATCGGAAGGGATTAATTCTTTTTATTTCGAATATTATTCTCGTTAAACTAACACCACTTCTAAGAAATTTTATTCTATGCGTATGTGCGTGTCTACAAGTTTAAATCTAACAGAATATCTATTTAAAAGGAGTGAAAATAATTAATGCATTTTTTAATAAATTCTTTAGTCTAGTATTGAGGTCCAGCTGGTAGAATTTTTTTAAAAACATATTTAATTAAAAGATACTGAAATTATTTTCTATTTTGAATTATGTTAGAAAGAATGTAATTTTAAAATCAAAGTATACGTGTTAGAACATTCTTAAATACAAGAACAGTGTATTAGAGTAGTAGACATATTGTAAATAATTGTTAAATTATCATGGAAAATGAATATTATAATTTAAATGTAATAAGTGTAAGCTTTGTGTACCTTCCTTCTCGATATCCACTGTTAGACTGGTTTGAATTAAGCTATTAAAGTTTTTTTTTCGAAAGCTGTTTACATTATTATCGGAGTGGATTAATTCTATTTATTTCGAATATTACTTCCGTTGCACATGCGCTAATTTTAGGAGATCTTATTCTATGCGCATGCCAGTCAAACAGTGGATTTCGAAGAGAAAGGTACGCATAACTTATACTTATTACATTTAAATTATAATAATTATTTCCTATGATAATTTAACAATTATTTAGCTTATGTCTATTACTCCAATGCACTCTACTTATTTTTTAAATTGTACTAACACATATATATTGGTTCAAGCATTAAAATCTTTCTAACGTTATTCAGAATATAAAATAATTTTAATATCTTTTTATTTTATATGTTTTTAGATAAATTCTACGTACTCGACCTCAATACTGGATCGAAATATTAATTAAGTAATGTCTTAATAACGTTCATTCTTTTTAGATAAATCTTCTGTTAGATTTATGGACATGTATTCACTCACATTCACAGAAAATAATATTTCTTAGAAGTGGTGTTAGTTTAACGAGAATAATATTCGAAATAAATAGAATTTATCCCCTTTGTTAGCAACGTCAACAACTTTCTCTTTCTATATTCGAAGTAAGTTAAAAAGTTTGTTATGTCTTAATCAATGTATCTGGGTTTAGTAGAATCTAAAATATAAGTAGAATGCATTAGAGTAGTGGATTAGTCTAAATTAATTGCTAAATTATTAAAGAAAATATATATTATAATATAAAAGCTTGGAATAATATAATACGTTCGATGTATCTTCTTTGAAATCCACCGTTAAACCGGCTCGAAGTAAACTATTAAAGTTTTTTTTTTAAACGTTGTGTACATGATTATCGGAGGGGATAAATTCTATTTATTTCGAATGTTATTTTCGTTAAACTAACACCACTTCTAAGAAATCGTTTTCTATGTGCATGTGCGTGAATATACGTCTGTCTAAATCTAACAGAATATTTACCTAAAAGGAGTAAAAATTATTAATGCATTTTTTAATTAATAGTTAAGTTTAGTATTGTGGTTCGACTTGACGAATTTATAAGAATAGTTGGTTGCATATGTCGTGATACGAATTAAAAAAAGCATCTGGTTGAGTGTACGTACGGCTTGTTTTTTGTGTGTCTGTATGTGTGTGTGTGTATGTATCATTTGATTAGATTAACAGAATGGGATAAAACGAATTTAGATAAAAGAACTCGAAAGTTATAGGAGAACGAACGTGTTATTATTTAACTGGATAGTAGTTTATTTCATTTCATTTTACTTTTATTTTAGTTTATTTAAATTTATTAAAACTTTTTTCATTTCACTCGGTAGCTTTCTCGGATGGGTGACCCGCAGATTTGGTTGGTTACGAAGTGATCAGCAAGGAGCGTTAACGCGATATGTAGTCGAGAGGCGTGGTTTAGCCTGTAGCGTGTTAGGTAGTAGGGAGGGCGTGGCTACGCGAGAAAACTGATAGCCGGTCACCAGCGTAAAAATGGCTGAAGGAAGAGAGAAAGAAATGTGGCCGGTTACCGGTCACAGTTTATTTTCCTTTATTTTCCTTTATTAATCTTTATTAGGACTTATTTAATTTTATTTGACTTTATTTGACTTTATTTTAGTATTCTCCAGTTGTTTTATCTGATGTCATAAAAAAGAATATAGTTTCTTCTGTTATATCGAAATCTTACACGTTTCTCCCTCACACCCGTAACAAAACACATCTGAACGCTGAAAAGACAGTGAAACTTATGTTTATATATACATATAAAATATACTATCGATTGAAAAGTTCTCACG